>MVJL01004529.1:0-87904 GCA_002156465.1 Macrocentrus cingulum
TGGTTTTTTTTTCTTTTTTTTTTTTCGTTTCAAAACCTTAAATACTTATTTATAATATGTATATTTATTTATGGGTGGAAAAAAACACTCTTTACAAGAGTATAAAAAAAAAAATTTTGTTTTTATAAAAGAACAAAATTGGGCGAATTTTTTAAAATAACGCAAATGGAATGTTGGAGATTTTTTTTCTCCTGACTGAGTAACTTGCTTTGGGTTCGTTTTTTTTTTTTTCTTTGTTTAAAAAATCCCCGCGTGCTTATATTAGATCTTTCTTACGCCACGTGAGTCAGACTTGATACTGATGCACTTACAGCTGCTTGTCTGTGGTTAGAGCGTTTACATTATAGCTCACAAACAAACCCTATCGTGTCTAACATCTATTGTCGGGAAAAATTGTAGGCTAACACTTATCGATTATGAGGCTGTACACCAACGGTTATTGCCAATTCTCTTTTTATCCCCTCGCATGGCAACGTAAGATAAGGAGACACAAAACTTTACACCATGGACTTTAATTTAATCATTATTATCAGTATGTAACAAGTGCTTGCATCAATGGCTCGTATTTTGTGTCTTCTTGTTTTTTTAAAATATAAAAAAGTATTTTTTCATCTCTATACAAAACAGTGATTTTTATGATTAGAAAAATATTAATAACATTATATAATTGTCAAAATGTTTTAAAATAATTTTTTCAAAGTCCAAAAAAATTTTTTTTTTTTTTTCATAATATTAATTAAATAATCAAAATTAAATTTAATCAAAAAATCACTGTTGAATATTGAGAGAAAAAAAAAACTATATTTCAATAAAAAAATTGTTTTTAATTTGATTGATTGTTTGTTGAAGCAAGAAGTATATACTTACGCATCATGATACACAGATATATCTGTTTTTTTTTTGTATTTTTTTTTTACTTTGATTTGTCAGTCTTACCGAAGGTTAAAGCATGCGTTTCCTAAATATACATATATATATATATATATTTGTCAAAATCATTTTCAGTGTCTCATGTGACCTCTCGTATATATATTATGAACAATCCACAGTATGAAAGCAAAAAACGATTGATATCCTCGTTGATTTTTTACACCCTTTTAATTTCTCATCAACAAAGGACGCAACAACGAGTATCACCCGAGCCTCCTGATATATAATATATAATCGAGGGGTAAATAGGATAAGTGACAGGATATATTTTTAGTGTGCGTGTGTCTGTGTGTCTGATATCGACGCGATCCGCACGATCCTGAGATTAATATATACACACATATCCGAACATATATGTACATATATGCACGCGCAGTGTTGTATTTTTTTTTTTTTTTCAATAACCTTAACAATTTTGGGCGTTTACCTATGAGCTACACAGGGATAACGTTTTCCTATACAGGGCGATACAAGAATAGTTGGTCGAATCAAAAATGGCCGTGGACGTTGCGTCAATTGTACATACACAAAAAAAAACATATGAATATATTTTGAGTTTTATTTTTGTATATTAGAGATTTAAATGAGAGTATTTTTAACATTTCATTTTTTTCCTATTTGAATCATGATTTTTTCTGATATTTTGGATGGAAAAAAAAAATTTTTTTTTTGAAAATTTTTGCTTGTCAAGTGATTTTTTGCAGGGAAATTGATTACCACCGCTTGCAAGTAACACAGTTCAATTTGGCTTGTCATTGATGTGTAACAAGCGGTGAAAAAAAAAAAAATAGTACACAGAAAAAATGTGATTTTAATGCGTGAAATGTCATTATACTCTCATTCTCAACGCAACGACAAAGCAGTTAGGTAAAAGGGAAAATCTTTTATCGCTAACTTACGGTGGATAATAATTGTTTAAATTGACTGGTAAGTAGGCAAAGATTTTCCCTTTTTTTCGTTTGTTTCGTTTTGTTTACATATAGAATCATATATATATTTTTATATAATATTTATATATATACTATATCGTGTTAATAATATGTATACCATCTTAAATGCTAGTAAACGATCACTCGCGCTACAAGCGATATAATTATACTTCATTATTTATTACTCCAATGTTTTTTTTTTTTTTTTTAATTTTTCTTTTTTATTTTAGTACCCCTGTTTGGGTATTTGAAATCTCTAGATGATAACTAGGCATGCAACAATATGGAGCGGTACAATTTAAAAATAGTAATCCAACCGATTCTCTTTTTTTTTTTTGTTTTTTCGAATTTTTTACTTGTTTTCGTCGTATTTCACTGTTACAACGAATATTTATAGGGTTTTTTGCTTGTCAATCACTGCTTTTTTTTATTGACAATCTCATTTTCGACTTTTTTGTTATCTTTGCTGTATTTTTTTGTATTTTTTTTTATTTTTCGAGTAACATTACTTGGGCCCAGGAAGAGTAGTGTATTCAATTATCAAAGAGTCGCCGCGCGCCGCTTATACGTTAAAAGCTCATCAAATCACACCCCCAAGTCTCTTTACTCGACATGGAGAAAATAATTTTCATGAAAATTTTCATTACACACTCGTTATTTTTTGTGATAGTTAGAATTTTTTTTTTTTTTATTAATAATTTAACAAGTGACATAAAAAAATTTTTGTTCAACATGTTTGAATATTTCCCATTTTGAAAAATCAATCTAAAATTTTTTTTTTTTTTGCATTTCCCGATTTTTTTTAAGTCATAAATAATTTTTAATGACTTAAAAAGTAGTAAAAAAAATATGATAAAATTGTTTTTCATTTTTTTTTGTCGAAAAAATTTTCTCCATGTACTTCAAGCATGACGCGCCTCAATAGAAAGACAAATAATAAATAATTCTCTCATAATTACCATCACTAACACACACCCTGTCAAAATATCTGTATCATTTCACTTGTCAAATCGCTCTTGCACGGCGTCCTCGGGCTACATACCACATGCGAACGTACAAAAATATATATGTTATCTATCCGAACGCTAATACCTAAAAAACGTCGTTATAACCAGTAATTCATTTGCCGAGCGCCATATATCAGAATGCAAGTTTAATCATAGAGAGATATATAAAAAAAAATTTTAAAAAATTAATAAAAACCAATCCCTCGATCGCCGCCCAATTTTTTTTGTCCACCTATAATTTTTTTTATATTTACTGATTGTAAGATATATTTTTATATTTACCAAATTCATATATTTTCACCTTGTTCTTCAATACCCAAACGACCACTTTGCTATTACCCGATTATTTTTGTTTCTGTCGAGCTAGAAAAAAAATTTAAAAAAAAACGCGTGATCGTCAAAGTTTTATGGATCACCGGTTTGCCGCATCGCGGCAAACGAAATGAATTTTTTCATTTCACGCTGACTGAATGCACCAGTGGTCGGTCACCTTTTCTATCGCTTCCGTTCTTCATTTCCTGTTCTCTCGCGTATTTTATATTTTTTTTATTCCTCTAGACACTACACGCTCGCTCGTCATCCGAGTTTGCCCTCCCCCTCGCCGTCGTCATCGTGGCTGTAAATCACGTTAATTGATTAAAAAAAAATTTTTTTTTTGCCGAGATGTAACGCGAGATGTTCCAGACACGATGGTAAATTTGTGAAGAATTTTTTTTTTATCGTTATACTAATAGAAAAAATTTTAAAAACTAGATTTAATAGTAATGATATTTTTTAGGGTAATTTATGTAAAAATAGAAGAAATATTTATTTATAAATATTATGAAATAAGTGGTATAAAGAAAAATTTTGGGTAAATGTTTTTTTTTTTTTTTCTGTGAAGAAAAAGTTTTTCTACTTTGTCAATGCACATTGTGCATAAACATTGTAAATATATACATACACACACGTACAGAACACACAGCCAGCGAGAAAATGAGATATGATATTTAAAAAGCAGTTGGAATGTAATTAATTAACTACAGAAATTATCGGAATGTATTAACTATCACTTTTGCATTCATAATAATAATTAATCCAACCCCAAAAAAATTTCTGACCAATTTTTTTAAGGAAGAAAAAAAAATTTTAAATAAATATACAATACCCATAAACTGTGGAAAAAAGTAGAATCTAAAAAAATTGTGATTTTAAAAGTTTTGAATTCAAATATAAAGCACGAAAAAAAAAAAAAATGCATCTTTCCACGTATATTACGTTTCAACAAATTTTTTTTTTTTTTTTCGTCACCCTTTTGGAATACATTGGTTTTGTAAACACGTCTCGCAGAGACATCGATTATATACATATAAAACGCGAGTGAGAGAATAAAGAGTGATGTGGAAAAGTGGTTGATCAAAGGGAAATGAAAAAAAAAAAAAAAAAACATGGGAATCGGAATTGAGGATGTGCACACACACGCAAAACATACTGGCAAAATAAATATAAAAAAAAAAAAAGAAAAAAACATTTTAAATTACCACACAGTAAAAAAATCTAATAATAATAATAATGATGGCGGAGAAATAATAAAAAACACCAGAAAATTTTGTAATATGAACTGAAAATATTATTAAAAAGCATTTTACAACAAAAAAATAACTAAAAAAACAAACAAAATACGATTTACATTTAAGAACAATTGGGTTGTATCATTAAAAATAATAACATAACAAACCGTACAAAAGAGGAAAGAAATTGGGATAGTCGTCGTTTACGTGTATTTTTTTTTGTTTCACACAAAATATGGATATTTGATTTTTTTTTTTTTTCATATTAATATTAGAAATACGCTTTTTGATCATATTATTTAAGCATAATATTTGTTGTTTTTTTTTCGTCTTTTTGTGCTTTTTTTTATACAGCGTTTCGACATAACCACGTAACTATTAATTAATTTTACAATAAAAAAATTTCAACTTAATTTTTTTCATCATTATTTTCTATCTCTTTCCATTCAATCCACATAATTGCATGTGGACAAGTGATTTTCTAAATTTTCTCGACGACTAGCTGGCATGAGATGAAATTTATGCATTGACCCTACTATAATTACACACAAATTATACCTATTTTTAATAGTCACATTTTTTTTCTTCATCCTATAACAACTGAAACTTTTACTACAACCACCAACCATTTTTATTTTTTAGTACCAAAATTTACAATTGTTAATAATTACTGTCAAGAGAAAGTAAATTTCATCGGCCTTAATAATAAAACAAAAATAATATATGAATGTACAGAAATAAATATGCATTCATATTAAAGAGAACGATTCTTCGTTTAAAGCCTGACGTGTCACTTTTGAGACCTCATTCATTTTTTTTTTTCTCTTCTTCCAGTGTGTCTTTTACTTTTTTTTTTTCTTACAAAGGATGAAAATGTCGACGCCCGAGGCAATGCCACCGTGAATTACACGATAAATCACTCATTATGCCCCCTTTTACCTCTTATACAGAAAGTGAAGAGATTGAGGCGAAAAAAAAAAAAAAAAACGAGAAAAAAAAATTAATTCATAGCCCTGCAATAAATAAATATCCATTTGTCAAAATCGACACATTCTGGATTTTAACAGGAAAAAAAAAAAATAATTAAAAATAAAAAACATTCCTGAATTTAATCTGACTATTCTTTATTTGTCATGGATAAACAATATCAAGTGTAAAACACTCATAATAATAGTGGTGAAACAACAAATAACGTGAAATGACTCGCAGAGAATTTTTCAAGTATCTCTGATCATGTCTTTAAAAAAAAATAATAATATCTATGTACAACCAATGGAATTTCATTTAAATTGGATCTCAAATATGTGCATCTGTGTGTTTATGAATCATAAATAGAGAGCCTGAAACTCAGTACATACAAGATTGAACCAGACTTCTAATTAAGAATCTCAACATCGCGCAAATTTTCGATCCTTCTTCACCAATTAATTTTGATTATCAAAAAACCCTTAAAGAAAAACCTCTTATCCAACAAAAAAAAAAATCAATTTCTCAATGACTCTACTAGTACAATGACGTTTTTTTTCCATTTCTAAACATTTTTTTATACCACCTCGTAAAATTGAGTCGTCCGTTTGACCAATATTTGTCCTTGAGATCCAACGACTCAAAATTTTCCGTTCAAAAATAATTATCAAAAAAAAAACAAATAGTAATAGAAAATAATACAGAGTCAAGCAAAAATTTCTTGCCAGCTAGTCTCGCAGTCTTATTTATCTACCACAACTATTTTTCTTTTGTGCCTGTAAAAATGTTTGGCAAAAAATGTAGAAAAAAAAGTTTTTTTTTTTCTATAAATTATCAATTTTTTTCCGCTCTACATAAATGTGTGTGTGTTTGTATATGTATATGCGATTTCGATCTTATCTCAGGCAGTGTGACACATCATAGATAATAGTTATGAATCAAAATAATACAATAATAATAATAATAATACAGAGTAATTGATACTTGTAAATAATAAACATGCATAAAGTCGTCGTTAATGATTCAGTTGACACACAAAATGCACGACCCATCAAAAAACAAATATATATTAATACTATGATGGAAAAGTCAAATAAAAAATAAAACATCATCGTAATTATTTTTGTTTGTTTTTCCTTAACGGCTATACTGATTATTTCCTGAAAATGTGTGGGCTTGTTGTTCAAGGGCAAGTTAATAATTACGTATAAAACAAATTGACAACTATTATACTCAATTTCACAATAAAAGTAGCGGCAGTGACAGCAATCGACACTTATGGAATAGAGAGAGTAATTACTCAATCGCTTGAATAACAAAAAAAAAATGACATTGTGTGTACTAGAGAAAGTAAAAGGGGGGGAAAAACAAACCTTAAATAAACGATAAATCGTCGCACAACTCACTACACAACTACAAAACTACAATAATGTGCGAGTAAAAAAAAAAAAAAGAAAAACAATCAAACAATTAAAATGGCGATCTTGGCGCATACTGCTAGAAAAAAAAAAAAAAAAACTTTAAGCACACGCACGAAGAAAAAAAAATCACGACGATTGTAGGAAGAAAGAACGTGTTAACTTCACATAATTGTATACTATAAACATCAAAAACAATTTTTTTTTGGTCCAACTGAGATTGATTATTTTTTTCTTCCCACCTTCGTAACACAATTCTCCCTCTCTTGTCTTCTCCCTCATTCTCCACTCACGATTTTATAATATATACCTGTGACAAATATAAAAAATACAATTTTTTTTTTTTCATTTCATCTAAGAGAGAGATATGGAGAGAGAGAATCGTCACATGTAATCGAAAATACAGCGGACGGCTGAACAAAACACACAGGATTTATCTCAAACAAAAAAAAAACTTTTATAAAAAATCGTGAAAATTACAAGAGAATTTTACCGGGACCATTTTTATAGACAAAAAAAAAAATTTTGGCTATAAAAATAGTACAATCAAAAAAAAAACATTTTACTGTCGTAATTTCCGTGATTTTTTTTTTTTCCCAAGGGAACAATGAATATCCTGATTTTTTCTGTTTTATCCTGCCGTCCACTGCACGAGGGAGGTGCACTATACTCTAAATATTCAAATCAACTTATAAAAAAATAATAATATTAATATAATAATAATAATAATAATAATAATAATAATAATAATAACTAGAAAACTACTAACGTTGATCGGAGCACTGATCCGTCGCGTCATTACATCATCTAAATGCATACATCTCGGCTGCGAGTATCACGAAAATGATCGCAAGAGGAGGATCCCTTGATATCCGAGGTTATAACGCGTAGAAAAAAAAAAGAATTAATTGGAATAATATTATCAATAATATTAAACAAGAATGATTAAACGAGAGTAATTCTCGACTATACAAAAAAAATTCTCATTGACTAATCAACGATCGACGCGCATCTTGAGGGGGATGATAATGGGAGACTGAGCCTCGTCCTCGGTTTACAAGAGCGAACGTTTGTGTTAGATAATTATGAATCGTATATGATTACAGAACGAAACTCGGCTTAAGTAGCTCATGACAAAGGCTCTCGAGGTTTTTTTTTGTTTATTATTAGCAATGATGAGGGAGCACGCTACGATTTAGAATTCCATTTTTTTTTATGTGAATGAATTAAAATTGCGGAGGAGAAGGGTACACAGACGAGGGATTGGGAAGTGGGAAACGAGTCTCTCTGGTACGTACAATCGCGTCAACGCAGTCATGTTGTCAGGTGCTCGTTATAACGAACGAGAAACTCCGGTGAAACTCGAGTTCAGGGGGATCATGGACAAAATGGACAATCAGGGAAAGTGACTAGCGGCGGCGAGCTCTACAACTAAACAACAACAACAGTATTTTCAGTTATAACAACATTAACAAGTAAGTTTCGCGCGTGTGTACGTGTGTCTCGGTCGTGTCCGAGTCCGCCTCAGAATCTTTCAATTACTTTTGTTTCATTTTTTTTTCGTTTTTTTTTTTTATTTTTTTTTTTTTTTTTTTTTTTTTTTTTTTTTTTTTTTTTTTTTTTTTTTTTTTCGTTTTTTCTTTAAATTGTTTCATTTTATTTTATTTTTTTTTTTACTTTTTGGAGCATCATCTTGTGCGTTCAGGAAAATTCTTTCTCTCAATAATCGTTCACTCGTTCGTTCGCTCACTCGCTCTCGTTCTCTCTCATTTCCGCATTATGCATTAAACGACGTGTGCACGAATGAATTTTCGTAGGCTCGATATTCGCGCGGACGTAATTTCGTAAGTAATTATTATTAATTTTTGTTTCCTTTCTTTGTCATTGGATGTATTTTATAGTCGATGACGAGGCATGACACTGCTAAGAGTCCCGGGCGGCGCGCGCCGAGTTGATGTGATCGGCATCTTCTTGGGTCTGATGACGATCGCAGGTCAGAGTAAACGAGCCTTGTGAAATGGGGGAGATTGTTGTTGGCTCGTTAGAAGTCTGACAGGTCGATAAGAAGTAGAGGCAGATTTTTGCCTGGCAGATTCGGCAAATTTGTTTGGTCGTGACGCCGAAGACGACGACCAACGTCCAGCGATGACATTTGTTGCCGATGATGAGTGATTAGAACGATGGTTACTTTAAATTTTAAATGTTTTGTCGGTTTTACAAGTATTGGAGGAGCTTGACTCAATATTGCGATGATATTTAGAGTCGTCGGGCCTGAATGAACGCGGTAAAACAGCATCTCGTTGGTCCCGATGAGTCGAAGCCCATCATCCACGACTCTACATGCCCATAGGCGGTACTGGGACGTATCGATAGATGTATAGACGATAATCCTTACTGGCAACTACCACCGATCCATTGTCCATCAATGCCACATCGAAGCACTGGGCGTGCTTGACTTTGCTCTCAAGCGCAGAAACTAATTGACCGTCTTGAGTAAAGATGGTGAGGTTGAAGCTGTTGTAATTGTCGGCAATGAGTATCTCTCCGGTCGCATTAATACCCACACCAATGGGATAATTCGTGATGCCCTCACCGCCAATTTGTCGCAGATAAGACCCCTCATAGTTAAATACCTTGACACAATGCGCACGATTGTCACTGATGAAGATCTCCTGCTTGTCGTTGACCACCACTCCATTCGGGAATTCCAAATGTTTCGAGCAGCCAAATTTCTGCAATACATTGCCAGCCTGATCAAAGATGATCACCCGCATGACTTTGCACTCAACCACAATAATACGGCCTTTAGAATCAACAGTAACACCTCGAGGATGTCGTAAAATATCTGCCCCAAATTTACGAACAAATTGACCATACTGATTGTAAATTTGTATTTGATAAGTTGGCGAACGTTCAGTGATAATAATATCACCCGAGGGCCAAACAGCTGCTACACGATTAGGATAAAGAAGTTGACCATCACGTTTACCACATTCACCAAATTGAAACTTGAATCTTCCCTCCTTGTCGAAGATTTGAATTCTGTGGTTATTCGTGTCAGCAACTATGATATTCTGTGCATTAACCGCAACACCAGACGGCTCGGTAAACTGTCCCTCCATCACACCAAAGTCACCAAACTTGCAGTGGTAAATCATCTTGTGACGTTTGATCTGAGATTTGGGCGGAAAAAGCGGTGGAGTAGTCACAAGCTTGGACGTAAGGTCGATAACTGAGTCAACCAATGGCCCGTTTGAACTTGGCATTGGAAAATGATCATTTGTAGCAATGGTGTAGGCATCACTTCCGCCGTTGCTCCACCTTTTATATGGATACATGCCATTCAGGCTGAGATCACTGATCGTTGTGGAGAATGAACCCAAACTGTTGACCGAACTGAAGAGCTCCGAGATGACGTTGCTTTCAAAGGACGGCGGTGATGTCGACGATGTGCATGTCGTGTTGGTCGTAACGAGACCATTGCTGTAGGGCCTGTCTACCAACAAACCACCCAGTGAACCGGCACTTCCAGATCCGCTGCCCGCATTGCTGCTGCTTGTTCCGTTTGAAAGTGCTGTTGGTCGGGCTATCGGTGGCTGCTTGCTTGGTCCAACATTGTTACCCTTTCCGCTACCTCGTACATAACCAAATGTATTCTTTACACCAACTTGAATTGCCTGATAATTACTAACAAACTCTAAATCAGTCATTTTTCGGCTTATTTCCGGCGTGTAATTCATCAAAATTTGGATTTTAGAGTCGAGAATCTTTTTCAGTATCAGTACTTCAGTTACCGTGACACATTCAGTTAGTTTTTCAACAAAGTCACATGTTTGCTGCATCTTGTCGGCCATTTCATTGGCTTTTTGCGTGAGAACGTTGAGGGAAAATTTGTTTGGTCGTGACGCCGAAGACGACGACCAACGTCCAGCGATGACATTTGTTGCCGATGATGAGTGATTAGAACGATGGTTACTTTAAATTTTAAATGTTTTGTCGGTTTTACAAGTATTGGAGGAGCTTGACTCAATATTGCGATGATATTTAGAGTCGTCGGGCCTGAATGAACGCGGTAAAACAGCATCTCGTTGGTCCCGATGAGTCGAAGCCCATCATCCACGACTCTACATGCCCATAGGCGGTACTGGGACGTATCGATAGATGTATAGACGATAATCCTTACTGGCAACTACCACCGATCCATTGTCCATCAATGCCACATCGAAGCACTGGGCGTGCTTGACTTTGCTCTCAAGCGCAGAAACTAATTGACCGTCTTGAGTAAAGATGGTGAGGTTGAAGCTGTTGTAATTGTCGGCAATGAGTATCTCTCCGGTCGCATTAATACCCACACCAATGGGATAATTCGTGATGCCCTCACCGCCAATTTGTCGCAGATAAGACCCCTCATAGTTAAATACCTTGACACAATGCGCACGATTGTCACTGATGAAGATCTCCTGCTTGTCGTTGACCACCACTCCATTCGGGAATTCCAAATGTTTCGAGCAGCCAAATTTCTGCAATACATTGCCAGCCTGATCAAAGATGATCACCCGCATGACTTTGCACTCAACCACAATAATACGGCCTTTAGAATCAACAGTAACACCTCGAGGATGTCGTAAAATATCTGCCCCAAATTTACGAACAAATTGACCATACTGATTGTAAATTTGTATTTGATAAGTTGGCGAACGTTCAGTGATAATAATATCACCCGAGGGCCAAACAGCTGCTACACGATTAGGATAAAGAAGTTGACCATCACGTTTACCACATTCACCAAATTGAAACTTGAATCTTCCCTCCTTGTCGAAGATTTGAATTCTGTGGTTATTCGTGTCAGCAACTATGATATTCTGTGCATTAACCGCAACACCAGACGGCTCGGTAAACTGTCCCTCCATCACACCAAAGTCACCAAACTTGCAGTGGTAAATCATCTTGTGACGTTTGATCTGAGATTTGGGCGGAAAAAGCGGTGGAGTAGTCACAAGCTTGGACGTAAGGTCGATAACTGAGTCAACCAATGGCCCGTTTGAACTTGGCATTGGAAAATGATCATTTGTAGCAATGGTGTAGGCATCACTTCCGCCGTTGCTCCACCTTTTATATGGATACATGCCATTCAGGCTGAGATCACTGATCGTTGTGGAGAATGAACCCAAACTGTTGACCGAACTGAAGAGCTCCGAGATGACGTTGCTTTCAAAGGACGGCGGTGATGTCGACGATGTGCATGTCGTGTTGGTCGTAACGAGACCATTGCTGTAGGGCCTGTCTACCAACAAACCACCCAGTGAACCGGCACTTCCAGATCCGCTGCCCGCATTGCTGCTGCTTGTTCCGTTTGAAAGTGCTGTTGGTCGGGCTATCGGTGGCTGCTTGCTTGGTCCAACATTGTTACCCTTTCCGCTACCTCGTACATAACCAAATGTATTCTTTACACCAACTTGAATTGCCTGATAATTACTAACAAACTCTAAATCAGTCATTTTTCGGCTTATTTCCGGCGTGTAATTCATCAAAATTTGGATTTTAGAGTCGAGAATCTTTTTCAGTATCAGTACTTCAGTTACCGTGACACATTCAGTTAGTTTTTCAACAAAGTCACATGTTTGCTGCATCTTGTCGGCCATTTCATTGGCTTTTTGCGTGAGAACGTTGAGGGAAATGTGCTTGCCTGAGAAGAGGGTTTCCAACTCTTTGAGTAGCTCGTGCTTACGTTCTTCCAGCATTGACCGGTAAAATAAAAAGGTATCATTGACCTCATTTTGGGCTTTGTGATACTGAACTTGTAGTCGTGCAGCACCGTGATCTGCTGCCTTGGCAGCTGCGCGACAATCTGAACATTTTGCTCGACAATCGGCAACTACACGTGCCAACGCCTCCATTTGCTGAGGTCCAACTTCGGAGATGTGGACACAATCGTGCAAGGGTCCAGGATGGTCAGTGATTGTGCATTCTTTGCAAACGGGCACTGTGCACGCTCGACAATAGTATTTCAAGAGCTCAGTTTTGTGTCGCGCACAGTAGAGAGCTTTCTCACCGTTAGTACCATTGGCGGTGCTTATTATAAGATTTGTCCGTGACTCGGCACTCGGTTCCATCTTTGTCTCGCCAAGATTGAGCACTCGGTGACCCTCAAAGCAGTGCATAAATTGATGTGCCATCACGCAATTAGGACAGAGGAAATTGGCGCAGTCAAAGCAACGCGCTACTGCGTCTGATTCGGTTGACTTGCAGCCGGTACACCTTACACCACGACCAAGACGACACTGACAGGATCCGTCGCCCGGTTTGTCCAGGCAGAGGTCACAGCTGTCGACGTCGCAGATCGCTGAGTCGCTTGCAGGTGGTGAGCTCCCGCTCACAGTCAGCGGGGATAATGATACCAGGGAGCCGAGGGAATTTGCGCGAGATTCCAACGAGGGTGTCGGGGAAGCCATCTTCAGTCAACCGGCATCCCTGTAACAAAAATATTTACGCACTTTTTTAGTTGGATATCTTCATCAAAATACATTAAAACAAATTATTTAAATCAACTAATTTTCAATTACAGTCTTTAGAGTCGAACAATTCAAACCTAGGTTGGTCGACTGGCTTTGAAGATGGCCCTTGAGATTTTCGATTGCTAGCCGATTTCCTCGAGGGTTGGCTGACCGTCTACTAGTCTGTTTGAGCTGTTCTCCTAGACTGACTTTTCGGACTTTTTTGGCCGGTTTATATACCCGGTGGATCCCATGGTGCTTGCCTTTTTTGGAAACCTCCACTCGGGTTCCTGTGGCCACGCGTTTGAAAATTCTAGAAGCCACGCGGGAATCACGTGATGATAAGGTTCACGTGATTACGGCGTGCTATACGTGGAGGAATTTGGAAAAATTTCGAATCCTATCATGAGGTTTTCGCGTGATACTGCAATTAGCGCATACCTATCTATTATTGTACACGCGTTATCGTGGCCGATGTGCCAAAAATAAATTTTAAAAGCTATATAGTCGCCACGATACTTAGTATTCGTGGCAAAAATATGTTTTAATATTGCGCAAAAAATTACCAAAATGGCAATATCGAAAGTTGTTTACTCACTGCACTTTTAGAGACATCTGCACTCAAGAAAAACTCGGGAAACACTAACTAAAAAAAAAATTGCCGCTGCGTATAATCTACGGGTCTGCTCGGTAGTTAACCATATATTTGAGATCACTCATACAAATTCAACTGACTCATGATACTGTAATTTTTTCGCAGTCAAGTTAAATCGGCGAAATCTAAATAGTTGTTAGACTAATCTCAACTGTTACAAACTCAGCTTGAATTGCTGTGGTTTAAGGTATATATACTCGATTCGACGGACGTTAAATTAATGACCCAAGCAGATAATTTGGTCTTGCAAGGACGACAATATTCCCACGGTAGAAAACATTGTAGCTCGATACTATTTGCCCGTGGACTGGGCCGAGGCATGCTGCATCGTCGTCGACCCTTTAATTAAATCGCTCAAGCCCGGCCATGTTTCACCCGGTTGCCTAGCCGCCGACATCCTGCGAGCCAACCAAACACAGAGAAAGAAGAGGAGTAGAGTACGCTCGGCGGCGTTAAACGACCAAGGTCACGAGTCGCGAAGGTTATCGCTCTTTCTCCGCGCCTCCCACTCGCATCGTCGTCGCTCTGCCCCTCACGTCGACGTGAATTTGCTCCGTTTTCAGCATGACATACTCGTGTGTTTCTCACACTGTTTATACATCAGCAAGATCTTATTTGCCGGCATGCTGATGGCGACTTAAATTTACGGTGGCAACGATCGCTGGATTTTTTTCCACGAAGGAAGGAAGCAACCTGACACAAAGACCAACCGCCGTCATGATCTCCAGGAAGAGCCTGCAGGCCTCATTGTCGTTTCGCTTCGTCTGCACTTGCTCGTATGTTTATGCGCGGGGCTTTCGACCTTCGTGCAGGAATTTCGATGCAACACACTGATAGCAAGCAGGGGAACGAGGGGGTTAACGTTCCACGGTTCGTGGAACACAGCCTTCTGCTTTAGAATGAGGAGCGACTACCACTCTCTTTGTGGATAGGAAGTGGGTAGTGAAAGACGAGCAATACATATTTGAAAACACCAAGTCTTGATGTGTATATATGTATACATAATAGGCTTTACATCACACAATTGTTTCTTCAGGAAAATGTCTTTCGAGTGAGTTCATAAATTGTGCGACAGGCCTAAAAAGTTAGTCGTGAGTTCTCTGCTTGCATGAGAACACATTCAGACTCATAAACTGGAGTGTGTCTTTTTGAATAAAATTCCAACGAGACAAAAAAAAACTGAGCGTCTGGTGTCACGTCCCTCTCTTTGTGAACGAAAAGACGAAGAAAAAAAAATGCTTTTTATAAGCCAAGCACCTTCCTGCTCTTTTACCTAACGGAAAAAATGAAGGAACTACTCAAGCTACCTGATGGATCCACAACTACTCTTTACGTAGCCTCAAGCATCAAAACCCATTTCGCTCTAGTTGATTCTAACGCTGAAAAAGTTCACTCACGTCACTCGGCGCTCTTTATTTCATTATTTTACCACGTTTTTATTAACCCGTGCTCTTGTCTTGTCTGTTTTTGATTCAAATTTTGATATGCAAGTAGCTTTTTGATCAGATGAAGACTTTGAACTTTGACTAGGCTTAAAATAGAATGATTAATCGTTTTAAAAAGTAGAGGGGTGAAAAAATACTAATTTTTAAATTAAAATTGACTCTTAAATATGAAATTTTATTTTTCAGTTATAGGGAGTTAATTTGCATAAATTTAACGGATCACAGAAATTTTAATTGAAACTGTGTCGTTGATTTTGAAGAATATAGAAAAAAAAAATTTTTGTTTGCAGTTAAGGTGGTAATTAAATATTTTCATGAAAGTTTGAGGAAAGTTAAAAAGATGTGCTGCTGCTGAAAATCACAGGAATAATTAGAGATGACTGAAATTTTATTTTTCTTCGTGGCTTTATGTTTTAGATTTAACGAGTGCTCTGCTATAGCATCGCTTGGCGCGGTACTTTCGGCATATAGTGACTTGCCGGATCGTAAAGCCCAACGCAGATGCGACCGCATTTGGTGTGGCATGAGCTTTGCATAAACTCTAGTATGCTTTTGGTCTCTTTCTCTCATCTCGCATCTCTGTCTCTCGCGAGCTCACTCCTACTTGAGCACGAGGAATCTCAGCTGTCTCTCAAGGTAAATATGTAGTGCTTCATCCCCTACTAGCTGTGTATTTGTATATAGAGCAAAGCGGGATTAGAGTGTGCGGACAGGTACTTTAACTACCAAGTTCCAGGTATCATTTCAATTTTTTTTTTATTTGGCTGAAAAAATGCAACGGAAACTGTCACATCTGCTGGATTGCACTTATTTATTTTCTTTAAATAATTAAAAATCAAATTTGAACATGTTCGCTTTTCTGCCTCATAAAAAAATTCGAAAACAAATTCCAAAAGAATGAATTTTGGCAGTTTAAAAATTTGAAGAAAATAGATTTTAAATTTTTCTCACTTAAAAAAATCAAAATTTTAATTCTTTGTCTTTTGAAAAAATATTTAAAATGTTTAAAATTAATTTAATAAGTGAAATGCATTTTTATTTATTCATATTGTTAAAAAAATTTTAATTTAATGCGGAATATCGAAATTTTTATCTCACTTTTTCCGTTTATAATTTCCTGATTAATTAGAAATCTCATTAATTAATTAATTAATAATAAACCGCAAAATATTGCATAATCCGATCTGAATCCCCGTGTATAGAGATTACACGAGCATAACTGCAAAAATGTCTATTCATTACAGTCCCCTTGATTAAAGAATAATAAACCCATATAATAGAGAGGAAAAAAACGCGATATATTTGTCGCTGACGTATGTTGGGCTGTGCGTGATGAAAAAGCTAGAGGCGATACGGGAACTCGTTATTTTGAAATAGCATATCCGCCACTGAGTTTTTGTCGAGGGATTGGTGTAAATTTTTTTCTCCAATCCCTCTCTCGTCATACATATTTTTTGTATTTTTATCAATCGCCTCCCTATATTCTACCACCCTCAATATTTTTTTTTTTAACTGCACTGATAGAAAAAATCCTCACAAATTCGCCCAACTTTATTATATATTTTCCGTTGGGGAAAAAAAAAACAAATTTGTTGTTTTATTATTCACAATTGCATACATGCAATATGGAGAGGCAAATTCAGAAGTAAAGGTCTCCTTGCAACGAAACTTTATTGCGTCCCTCTACAATTTTTCTCCCTTCTGTCGTTTTATTTCCTTTGTCTGAAATATATAATAGAGTTGGAGATAGCTGTCCATAATGAACGGTCGTTGCCTCTATTGCAGAGTGTCCTCTGGGTGCAGCTAGACATTAGGAATATGATTGGTGTGATTAAATAAGTTCTGACAGACTTTTTTTTTTGAAGCACCAGTTATATATAATGTGGAATCAACTGCTGCTCCCCCAGACACTAGACTATATACACACGCGCACACACGGTGGTGGCTTAGTCGATCGATGAACGCGTGGGGATCTGTCGAGTGGGTCTCGACGTTTCCAGCACTTTTCATAGAAACCGACGAGACGCAGCAGCCTGGAAGGGCGCGATCACACTGTACATTTAGTCTACAGTACAGTCGAGGCTCTATTGTAGCGCGGGAGATATTTACGCGATCGTGTTAGCGACCTTGACAGGGCGCGGTTAGATATTTCCAACTTGAAATGTGTCTAGACATGCCAAGTAAAGTACTCTCTGCTAAAATTCATGACGGGGTAATTTCTGCGAGTGGAAATAAAGCTTTTAATCTGACTATTGGCAAACGACACATCAATACACCCCGAAAAAAGAGAAAAAAAATTTCTTACTCTATTTTTAATCCACTAAAGCAAATTTTTTTTTTTACAACAAACGAAAAAAAAAATTACCAAATACTAAATCCACTAAAAAAACTGAAGTTTTCTTCATATTTTTTGTCATTTAAATCGAATATTATAAAATGGAAAAAAATTGCAACTTTATGAAAGGTTTTAATATTGTTAGATATTATGTTAAAATTTTCAAGTCAAATTTTTCATTATCCGAAGATAAATTACACGTTGTTTTTTTTTTCGGTTTAATTTAACGTAATAGTTTCGTCTATCCTTATTTACGAGTTTCTATTCGATTAGCTACATTACTTTTTCTCATGGCACTGTGCGCGACCACCGTTGATCTTCTCTGATACTGAATTTCATGCTCTACCACGTACAAGGACATTCTCACCAATGAAACCTACGTGACCCCAGCAAATACAATCTTACAACGGAATTCCATTCTCCTTGCTGACAAAACAAAGACAGAAAAAATTCTATAACCTCATTTGAAATCCATACTTTATCTACTCTGAATTTATCATTTATATCAGGAGAAAAAAAAAAAAAGATTTTTTTGAATTTAATTAAATACTCCAATAATAATATTCTATCAATATCTTGAAATAAATTGAATTCTATCGTATCGCCTGTAATACAAATTTAAACCAACCCCTTCAAAAAATTTTGCAATTACCCCAGAAAATATTAATTAAATATTCTAACGAAATAAAACGAAATCTTTAATGAAAAATTACATTTTTCGTAAGAAAATAAAGAAAACAATTTTTTTCCTAATTGTATTTCAAATTTATATTATTGTTTATCAATTATAAATTCATTGTTATTAATAAAAAAATTTTAAAATTGATATAATAGCGAATTTTTTAAGATAAAAAAAAAATACTAAAAAATAATCGGACGGTAGAAAAAAATTAAATTGATCGATTTTGATGTTATAAAGGTGCTCACTGGAATATATTTAAAATACTTTTACAACTTTTAAAAATATTAATCAATTATTCTGAAAGGAAAAATTTTTTTCAAGGCATTGACGTCGACCTTGGAACCTTGAAAGCCTCCAACAGAGGGAACCTTGATACGTGGACCATAACCTCGACGTTTTCCCGGCGTGGATTCGATTTTTCGGCGGCGGTTGTCGCGGGGGGGGGCTGCGAATTACACGTTGGTATCTGTGCGGAAGGGACGCGGCGAATTGGCAACGAATAAAACGCCGCAAGGGAGATGAGAATGTGGCAGAAAGAGCGAGAGCGAGTTGGTCCCTCGCGCGCGCGACTCACCCAGCAATGGCTGCACCCCCTCGGTTGAATGCACCCCATGGCGAGGGACGACGCGTCTGGTTGCCATGGCAACGCCGCATCGACCCGCTACAACCCCCCGCACTCGTCGGGAGGGGCGACGTAGAGCCAGGGTCGCCGTGCAGATAGAAACGACGCGGCCAACAGCAGCAACAGGGATAGAGGGAGAGGCCAAGTCGGCCACCCTCCGCCGCGACAGTGCATCGCCCTTCCGACGCAGCTCGCCGTGTGCGTTCGCGTACTTCTCGCGCGTTATACAGGGTGGCCGCTTTGTTGCACGGCATTTCCATTTTTTTTCGACGTAGCCACAAATTAAGAGACAGTTTTTGCATTAATTTGTCTCGGAATTTAATCAAGGCAAATTATGTCCTTCTCTCTGTAGGTATAATAAAATACTGCGGAATCAACGAATTAAGGGAACCAGGGGAGGCTAAAGTAAAAAAAAAAGTTCGACTAACTTAATCTTGAATGATTAAAGACGAGGCATTTTTTTAATCGTTGAAATCACTGCTTTAAAAAATTTATATTTCTGCGAAAATCAAAGCCACAACTTTGTTATCAATTTTATTTTTTTTTATCATAAATGATTATTTCATCATCAACATCAGTATTTTTTTTTTTCAAGTTGAAATATGATTTCCAGAAATTTTTTTTACAAAAAATATACGTTAAAACAAATTATTGGCAATTTTTTCAACTGTTGAAATCATTTGTAAATGTAAATAATGTAATAATATTCCCATGTGAATTTACACAGGAAAATAATTTATTTAATTTATTCTATTGTTTCAACCCTAGAAATAATTTTCGATATTTGTATTTCAAGGGATAAAAGTATAGCAAAGCATTATCACGATAAATATTGCTTTATTTCCAATAAAATTCATTTATTAATCGCAAAAACCCAAAATATTGAAAAATAAATGAATAATTTTTTTCATCCTTTATTCAGGATGAAATAAAAAATAAATTCATTGAAAAATATAAGCCAGTAAAACTAAATCACCAGGTAGGTAAACGCATTTGCGAGTTCAAGAGGGAAATCAATAGCAAAACGGTGCACAATCATTAAAGTCATTACGGGCGCGTCAGTTGAAGTAGACTAAGCGAGGGAGGAGGCACGAAACCGCACAAGTCCGGAACAATTCCCCCGTCATTCAAATCGATATATAATATATCACTAGCCCGAGGCATTCACGAGAGAAATAATTAAATTTTTCTGACCAATAATAAAAAGAGACGGAAAACTAATAAATCTTTTCAATAAATCCAATAAATCCCTCTTCCCTCAGTTTCTATACCTTGTATAGATAAAAAACCGCATCCTTACGAAACAATCTCTCGCATATTTTATTAACCCCAACGAAAAGACAGCTTTAAAGCTCCAATTGCTAATCGATGCAATATATGTATATACACGAGCTTCGAAGCTCGTCACAACGCAAACGTCATGGCCGAGTGTATGGGAAAAAAATTACATATAGTAAAGTAAATAAATAAATCCAGAGTGGGGACGATTGGAAAGCGAAAGGGTGGCAGTGTAGTATAGCGAGACGCCATCAGACGAGATCAATAACACTTTTAGTATTCACTAAACTATTCAAACTACGAAAGAATTGTATTTTTTTATTTATTTCTCTTAATTTATTCGATTACTTAAATTTATTCAACCGATTAAAAAATATTTCGTTTCGAAAAAATCAATTTCACCTGGATATTTTTATAATCTAGAAAATTTTTGAAGTAAATTTTTTTTTTTTTTTAATCAAAAATCACTTCAATCTTTTAGTAGGTATCATAAAAAATTTTCAGCGGAATTTTATTAAACATCCAAAAATTGTTTTTACTGAAAATCCATTTTTTTTGTTTTAATTTTAAAATTTCTGAAATTAAATTTGATAATATTTCTTTCATTTCAATAGAAATAAATTCGTAAAAAGTGTCTTTTCTCTTCTAAATTTTATTAAAGAGGAACTATTTTGTTAATGATTTTTTTTGATGAAAAAAAAAATTTTTTTGTTCAATCCATATATTTTATTGGTATTCGATAAAATAATGTGAGCAATTGACAGTTAATTTTCAACACTCTAGAAAATAATATTCATTCATGAATATAAATTGAATAATATGCACATAAAATAATAATGGCACTGTCGATAAAGCAGAAAATCAAATTTCAAACTAATAATATAAATGGTAATATTATTCCCTAGAGGGATTAACAAACGAGCATGAGCACCACTGATGACGAAGACTGTAACACAGCGAGTGGATGGATGTCCCTGAATTTTCCATTGTCGAGAGCCGCACGAAGCGTGACTGTGTATGTGTGCCTGACACTAGAGTTAGTGCGCGTGGACTACACCAGTTTCCGGATGCTGCACGGCCGTTGCGGAAATTTTACGAGTTTCAGGCGCACGCGCACGCAGGCGAGGAATAAACATCGGCGGCCAGAGAGCGAAGCAGCGCACGAGAGACGTGTGCGAATAGATGAAGGGAGAAAGAGTGCCGCCAGAGGTCACTGTACTCGTTCAACCATGCCGGCGGAAGGTCACCATCCGGACGCAAGAGCACTATATAGTGGTTATCGAAGTAGTCTCGAGCAGTATCGATTCTCGAAGCATCCGCTTCCCACGCCCTCGTTGACAAAACTCATACTCTTACCGGATATTATAAAATATTTGCATGATGGCAATCATATCATCTAGATATTACAAAATCAAATTACATTGCAGACATCCAAATACTTCCGTTCCTTAATTTTTCGCAAACCAATTACAATACTATTCTGAATTTTTTAAAATATAAAATATCGATTTTAATTATTATCAATCGCGTTAAATATATTGTACGTATAATATCCTATATTGTGATTCGTTAGAACGTCTTTAATGGATTAGCAATAATTCAAGCCAGTGAAATTAATGGTTGTGATCAGGCGCAATAATAGTAGCTTTAAAAAAAAAATGATGATTCACTATAGACGCGAGAAACACACGTATTTGCTCTTTTTTCCCCTCACTACATAGCTATTGCTTATTAACAGCGTACAGTTCAAGCACCGTTTGACCGCCAATGACTCACTATAGCCACACAAAGCATGCCGTTATTTCACGTCACAAATATCGTAAAAAAATTCCACCCGCACTATACACAAACTTTGTCGGCTTTCAGGTGATTTTTCGCACGTACAAAACCCTTTAACTTGTAATTTTTGAAAAAACTTATCTGAAAAATGCGTTTATAGAGGTTGAAAATTTTTTTGTCATTTAAAAATTAATAGTTAAGCCAATATTTTCAAGTTGGAGCAATGAAAAAAATTTTTTCTCAATGGTAAAATTTTAAGTGACGAAAGAAATTATGATCGATATAATGTGATTGTTTTAAGTGCCTTACAGGGACCGGAAGTCATTCATTTCTCAGACTAACAGAGAAGTCAGCATTGCTCAGTGATGCTGACAGTAAGTTCAATTACATTAATCAAGTATAATTAACGTGTCTTCGACCTCTGAGGTTATTCGCACACACTAAAAGGTTCGAAAAAATTCAATAATTTTTATATTAAATTGTAAACTGAGTAAAAAAAAAAATTACACTTGAGGTTATTTAGAAGAAATTACTGAAATAATGTTGAAAAAAAAATTCGTAATAGTACATTAGGAATTAAAAAAACAAATGAAAAATTTTAGTATAGAGTGTTACATAAGATCTTTCATTTATCTCGAATATTTCGCAATAAGATATGTGTATAGTAGGATTGTATGTAGATTATGCAATCTCCATAAAGTGAATAAAGTGTTCTACTAAATTAAATTTTTCTTTCGTAAAGCACTCAAGTGGGAAAAAAATGAGGCGCAACTCATAAGTAAGACTTAGCGGTTCACAGCGACGCGATTTTTCAAAGCAGCAAAAGTGTGAGTGGGTTCCGCCTGTGCCACCTATACTTAAGGTCGTCTCGGGAGTAAATTTCCCACAGTATCGCCCATCGGTCCTCTCGTGCAAGTGGTGAGGATTACCGACAAGGTACTCTGGACTCGCGGGTCGACGAGCTCTCAGGAAATAGAGACTTACAGTGCTGCACACCTGTGGCGCGCGCTCTAACGATTATCGTGTAAAGAGGGGTGGGTTATAAACATGGGATCGAAACTATATAAGAGAACTACAAATATATATCTAAATGTCCTTGACTGGTCGGAAAATTTGCCAGTGGTCGCGTCTTACCCTACAAGATAAATGGAGTTGTCGGAAAAACGCATTTGTCTCACATCCAGTTGATCTCCAAGGGAAAATAAATTGCTCCACATTACTCGAAATTTAGCCAATTTTGTTTCCAATATCGATCACTATTTTTCACAATCTCCATCCATTCAATCTAATTCACCTCATTATGCATGTGATCACAAAACCTGAAAGTGCCAATGAAATTTCGGTTTACAACTAAAAAGTTCACCATCAACTTTATCTAAATTTCACTCTGCTTTCAATCCATTTTTTTAACAATAACCCAATGTTCAACCCTTTGAATACACACTGATTAAATGTAACTCAACTATATAAGAAAATGTAGGAATATTTACTGGCGAATATAATTTAAACTAAAGACTGTAAATTCCGACAATTGTTGTAGCCTGTTGACTCTCTAAATTCGAATCGGTCATTTTCAACTGATTTCGCAGTTCTATTTTTACTGATTGAATCAGTCATTTAGAACAGTGCTGAAAAATCAGCGTTTTCACAAATTAACCATTAAGATGGCTAATTCATAAGCTAATATCTACAACAATATTATTTTGCACTAACTAAATCAGTAAAAAAAAAAACTAAGAATAAGTTGAAAACCGCTGATTTGAATTTAGAGAGAGTAAAAATCAGCTCTGCTAGCACGGAAAATAAATGCTCTTGATTGAGATAAATTAGATAGGAATGGAAGAGATGTCGATAAAAAAATAGGTTTGCAAGTACTCGAAGGGTTAATGTCACTGTAAAAACAAATATTATAAAAAAGTTTCGGGAAAAAGTCCAAATTGTATGAGTAAACTGGTCCTTCAATGAAAATTCGTTCAATATCCTACACTCAATACGATCAATTCGGAATAAATCATTCTTATACAATTCGACTATAATTTGGCTAAGAGTGAAATTGGAAGTATTTCAACTCCACCTATTCTGACACCATATTCTAGACCGATAATTATTTCTAAAAAAGCATGGAAGGTGAGTATGAAACGAGAGTGCGTTACAGTTGAAAGAATAAAGCGTAGCATGTTTAAAAGTGGTATGAGGATGTAATGAAATAATAGTAACAATATAAGTTGGCCTCATAAATAAACTGGGCTGTGAATTACCTCGGCATAGGTAACGTTGAATAGGTGTAAGACTTAGCAAGCCTTTCATTGGTCTCTCCGGTTCACCAGTGCAATTTGAGTGTATACACATTGTGTGCACCAGCACAGTGACGTGTTTAAAAGTATATACACACGGGATATACAGTGGGCGATTGTAGCTGGGGTTTGCTTTCGTTTAATTCTACACCCCGCGCTCAACTACCCTCGTTGGTAACAAAGGACCCGGCTTTAATGGCCGGAGTAACGCAATACGGAAGCCAGAGCGTAAGAGGGAAACGCCATTGTTGGTTGCCCACATGCTACTAACTCTCCTCATATATGCAGGCACCTTCGCATGAGTTTCTTGCCCTCAGAGAGTACAGTTGACACTTCAACTTTCGGCCCCCCACCGCCGCAACAATGAGGCCATATCCTCGGAGGGGGCCCAAAGAGAGGTGCAAGAAGAATTTTCAATGACCCTGCGACAGCCTGGCACCAGCATCTTGTCTCTCCTCTGGTACACCGTAATATGCAGACAGAAAGGCTTGTCTTGTTCTCGCGTTATTGTTTCCTACAGATAAAAGACCAAGACCTTCAAAGTTATTGTCCTTTCTCTGTTGGTACCAGCTTTTTCTACAGTAGCAATGCATTAATAACTACAATTCTAAAGTTGTTGATGATTGATGATTCTCAGTGTTGCAAAAAAAAGTTTTGTTTTACACTTAAGAACTTTTTAATTTAGTTTTGTAAGGACGAAGAAATTACAAGTTTGCTTTCTTTATATTTTCATGGTCTTCAAAACAAAAGGTTCTACTACAGACACTGAAGAAACATCAAATTTATAAATGTTTAC
This sequence comes from Macrocentrus cingulum, assembly GCA_002156465.1. Taxonomy (NCBI): domain Eukaryota; kingdom Metazoa; phylum Arthropoda; class Insecta; order Hymenoptera; family Braconidae; genus Macrocentrus; species Macrocentrus cingulum. The sequence continues at coordinate 25,181 of MVJL01004529.1, forward strand.
TGTTGAACATGTGTTTAATGGGTTTAGACTATTTTAGTTTTTCGTATTTCGTATTAGAAAATTATAGTTTATTATGTTTTAGGAGTTTTTATCAAAAATCAACTCGATACAAGCATTTTTAAAAGTTACTCGCGAATTTCGAAATCCGCGAAAATGGTCAAAATGTAATTGCAAACAATTTTTTTGTTTGTAAAATTCATAGGTGACTCCTAAAATTAATATTTTGAATTAAAACTTTGTAAAACCTATGTCTATTATATGAAAAAAACTTTCTATAGTGAATAGAGGAAAAAAAATGTTTTTTTCTACAATCACTTGACTTTTTTTTTTTTGAGATTTCAAATTTCGTGGGCGACCTCTAAAAAAGTTTGTATCCGACTAATTTTTTTTAGAGGGCTCTTAGAATAGAACAAACCACATTTTCTTCATACAAGACCCAAAAAACAAAAATAACCAATTTTTTTAGCCACCCTAAAATTCATAGTCAAGTTATTCGACAAAATTACTTGATTTTGTACATAAACGTTTAACTTTTTTTAAAAATCGTTCAATTTACAAGTCTGTCAAGTGATTTTTAAATGCGAAAAAAAAAATAGACTGTTCTAAAAAGTTTCTAACGTCGAACTATAATCAGTCAATTGAAAAAACTCAAATTTCCTACTCCAAACTTGTCTAAAGTACCATAGAGTTTTTAGGATGAAGCTTTTTGTCTCAACTCTGGTCTTACGTATAATCCATACTTAGACAATGTCAAGCAAATTTACATAACTTGTATAACTCCGACTGTCGACCAAAATTTCCTAAACTACCCGTAAACCCAATCAGGGCGCTCGTTCTTGACACAGAGGGGTTGGTTTGACCTAGAAGAACGGTCAGCCGTCCGTACAACAAGAGTCATTAACTTCGGGGGTCATTTTCGTCGTGATATCTGGCACAAAGTCATTTTCTAAATTGTATTATGTAAAGTACTATTAACTCCACCCGACAAATTCAATATTCAACATCATTAATGTGTCCCATTGAGGAAAACCGCGCATCCGAAGGAGAAGTACGTAAGCCGATAAAAAATCCATATCTATTTAGAAGAGAGTAAAGGAGCTTTAGTTCTTTCTTTTACAAGAGTTCGGATCTTCAGGCGCAGCGGAAAATAGAAAGAAAAATAATATGGTAAAATGATGAGAGAATGGGGGAAAAATACCCGAGGGATAACACGTAATTTGAGACATGGGGTAGTATCGGGGAATATGACTGCATATACAGCAAAGTATAGGGAGTGTCATCATGCCCTATATGGTCGCTATCAGCTCAGAAATCGATAATCAGCTTTTATCCACCATATACAGTATTCACGGAAAATTTTCCTCTAGTGTCATCAACGTATATACTAATATTATCCATTCCCCACACGTGTGACATATAACAAAAAAAAAACGAGAAAGTTGGATTCCGTTCGTCGCACATTGTCAAAAAATAAGAACTATACTGTGTCGTCATGTATATCAGTTGATTGTGGATAAAGTGAATATTTGGAGAAAATACTTGAAGACATTTTCTAAAGCTGAAGAAATTGATGCACTACGAATTTTGTGCAAAGCATTCAATATTTTATATCATGATAATTTTTAAAGAGAAATTTTTCATCCATTTATTGATAACCACGCAGACGTGAAAGCCCACTAAAGCATTGCGCTCAAACTCAATGTGCGACCTTAAGATGGCTTCGATTCCTTGGAGCACTCGCGTCGAATGAATGTACGATGTGGAATTTTCGGGTATTCCATTTGAGGGGAATGCTGGATGAAAATACTGGCTTCCAAGCGCAGTATAGGTATATAAACATTTGCCATGATGAAAATTGAAGGGGGTGCTTGTACTTTACTCACTACTTCCGTTAGAAGCCTAAAAGGTTCATGAGTTGTGAGTATGAAAAAAATTGGAAGGAAAGAAAAAAAAAAGTAGTTAATATAAAACTGTCGTGATAAAAGTTTTCAAGAGATTACTTTAATAGATTAAAGAAAAAAAAAATGTGGAGTAATATATTTATATATTTTGAAAGAAAGGGAAATTCATGTCAAGTTTATTTTATCATGATCAATCACTCGATTAATGGGTTTATTGCACTTGGCAAACAATTTCAAGTTTGTCGTCGTGTTCTTTGGCACAATCAGCTGATGAAACAAGGGGGGGATTAATGTTGAAATGGAAATCGATTGCCCGCGGGATATTTGGTGGTACACAGTTGGCACGCGTCAAGGTATTATACACGTAATTCGTGTCACATGTTGCCCATTATTGCTATACTATCACTTTCGTGCCTATCTGAATTATGTAAATAGATGCATAAACTATCATATATGAAACCTTGGTTTTTTTATTCGTAAAAATATTTCCTATTTTTTTCTCTCTTCATCATAAATTATAACTTCGATCCAAAGTGTGTTTAAAATTTTTTTATCTTAATATATGTCGAAAACTGTGGGTTTTTCTCAAGGATATGTATATGAAGGCAAATTCTGACTAAGTAATTTTAATGGCAAAAACAAAAATTCATCGATTTTAAACTAAAAAAAAAAAAAAAAACGTAATATCAAAAACAATTTTTAAGGCCAAGTGAGATAATAAAATTGAGATATATATTTTTTTAATATGAGCTTGTCGGACACTTTATATGCCAAGTGAACATATTTATTCGACGCTTTTAAAGATAAGTAAATTAGAAAAGTATATTTGTTTCCAACATAACTGGAAATAACCATTTTTTCGAATTATACATGACGCGCGCTGACGTAAGCAATTCATTTTAATTAAACGGCTCGCGAGCAACTAGGTGGTCACGGGGTTACACCAAGTTTAGTTATAGAACACTCGCACTCGCCTCTTTAACCGGAGTAGACTTCGCGAATATAAGCTTTGCGTTTATATCATACTTTACGATCCGCGGTTGACAGCTCCAGTGAAGCAGCATACAAATTGGTAAATTAACGCGCGCCTTTGGATGTATAATACAGCCTTCTGTGTAATATATTTTTTCCCCTCTATTTTACAGCCTTTGCCGCTCATCTTGTCTGCTATCATTATTCACATTGTCTTCCTAAATAATTTATTTTTCAACCGAAAAAATTTCTATTCTCACCTCAGTCACATATTAATCATCATCCAAAAATTCTTCCAAAAAAAAAAAATGCTAAAAAAATAAAAATTTTCAATTTTCAAGTTCATGTTAATCAAATAGAAATGAAAAAGTTGATTTTTGTTAAAAACAAAAAAATTTATGAATATAAAAAAGAAAAAGTAAAAAATGAATAAAAAGTTTTTGTTGAATATATTTTTTAAAAATCATAAATAAGAGAGTTTCGCAGGCGCATCGACGGAGAGACAATCGATATCACACGTGGGGGACACGCAGCCTCCCATTTGTGCGAGTGACAAACCGGAAACGGGATCGAGGACTATATACCGATGACGTTCTCCGGCTGATTGGCAATAATTGGAAACGAAATCCCCGAGTGGGTTTGACCCTCGTCGGCCGCTTGTAAATAATTATTCGTCCACATGAAGCGAAAATCCCCGTCGACCTGGCCCAAATCGATTTCAGCGCAAGCAGCACACGCCCGTAATACACTGACGTGTTTTATTCATTGAAACTTTAAGAAAATGTATTGAAAAAATTTCCTATCAAACTCAAAACATTTTTCATACATTTGCAACAATGAAAAATAAAGATAAAAAAAAAAGTATACGTTTTACCCATTTCTAAACAATTTGTTTTCTTTTGTTTTTCTGTAAGTTTTGTGCCATAAAATATTATAGCACGATAATAAAGAAGGCAGGAACAATATTGTTTGGAGACTCCCCTAAGCACTTAAAATTCACGAGAGATGCAAGAGTATATGTACATATCCAACTGAACATACACACACACAACGCGCGGGATGTTTCGTCGTCGAATATTCATCGTTGCAGTATAGTGAGTGTCCATCTACTACAACGGTGCGAAATGCAGACGACGAGAATACTTGATATCGCTCATAAATTTTCATTGTAACCTGTGAACATATAACGCCCTCTCGCACTTACACGAAGTACACGGTGTCACCAAAGGGACGTAGAAAAAAAAAAAACAAAACAAAACAAATTGACGGAAAATATTCATTTTTAAACTCTCTGAATAATTATTTTTGCGTGAAAAAAGTGGAAAAAAATCTCAACATTTTTTAATACGGAAAAAAACAGTAAAAAAAAAATTTTTTTCAAGTCTGTAAATTTTTACATTATATTGATAATTCTTTTGTTTTTTTTAGCGTGCAATAAAATAATGATTTTTATGTACTTGAAGTAAATTAAAAATAAAAATTGTTTTAAATTGCACTGCATTGTAAATTGTCTTAGCGTGCAAGACATTTACGAAAACAAATCAATAATCCATTTGCATTGAGGAATTTGATGATATAATTTGCAAACATATAATCATGACATCAGTGGAAATTATGTCAGCACTGTGAATATTGCGGTGGCATCCAGGAGAAAAGGGAGGGAGAGGTGTCATGACACATTAATTTGTCCATCCGTCGTACACAAAGTTTGGCGGAATACTGTATAACTCATATTGAAACTGATGTTAATAAAACAGAGTGTATACATGTATGTGTGTGTGTGTGAACTTTAACACACGTTATTACACTTTGTTTGCACATCGACCAGATACAGAGATAATACTTAATATTTGCTTGTACCAATATTCGTACAGTGTCCTGTATGCTCGAAAAACACGCTCTCGTTTAGATCCAACCAATTTACCTATACGACCCAATCAAGTGTATATCTCTAACCATCGCCACCCGCACAGGAGGAATCTTGGTAAATTATCGTAAAATTCGAGCTACACTCTATAACGAATCAGTATAAAATTTTGATGCATAAATCGTGCAACAATTGAATCAACAATTTTTATAGGTAAAAAAAATCTCTCATACTGTTGATTTTTCCAAGATAAAATAACTTTTAGGATATTTAGTTGAAAGTAGAAAAAAAAAACTTTCCGCGGGTGTTTTTGTCGTTTTTTTGGGGGATAAATTTGTAAATCAGTAAAATATTGAAAAATCTTTTGAGAGAAATTGAGAGAGAAAAAAAAAATCTTTATCAAAAATCTCAAAAATTATTGTTGAAACATTTTCGTCCATTTTTCGTAAATAAAAATCACATTTTTAATAATTAACTAATTTTTTTTTAATCATGCAAAAAAGAAAATTTCAACTTTTTTGGCATTAATGCTAAATTTCGCGTGTCCAATCATCATTATATTGAAATATCAAAGTATCGATGTGCAATAATCTAAACGAATTTAACCAAGTCTAAGTATGTAACTTTTGTAACGGTTAAAACCAATGTCGTGAATAAATTGAACGTACAATTTTCCCTCGAAAAAAAAAAGCTGTGTGCTCATGTACTAAAATTTTTTCAAGCCTCTAAAAAAATATATAATCAACCTACGCCCATATATTCGCCCGTATTATCGTGTAAATCCCGGGCGGGTGGGCGTGGGTAGTGTATCCACGTCAATCTTGGAAAAACGAGACTCAATAGGTCTGCCTGACGGTTAGAGTGTGTGTGTCTGAAGAAGAAAAAACACTGGAAAGAACGATGATGATGATTGTGTGTGCATTTGCCTTTGTTTTTCCACTTTTTTTACCGCTTGGCCACTATAACAAACGAGATTCACGTCTCTAGTACATGTTGAGACTATACACGAAAAAAAAAATCCCCTGAATCATGTGCCTGTCTGTCAGGGAACCGTCGTCGTGTGTCTCGTGCAAGCGATAAATAGTTTAAGCTCCATCTCGCTTGCACACGTGACGGATTCGTGCACGCGAGGACACCGAGTATATATCATCCTGCTAGTTGTGCCCCTGCTGGCGAGGATAAACACATACATGCCGTTTCGCGAGGGTGTATAAAGGTACTTTCAAACCCACGGCCACGACATTGTAATCAAGCGCTCCCCAATGAGCCGAGGAGGAGACTCGGCGTCGCCACACGATGCGTGTATGTGCATTTCCGGATTTTAAATATAAATTATTGCCCTATACACGTATATATATTTACAGGCAGCTAAAGTGATAACAATTTAATCGCGCGGCCTCTCGGGGGTCTTTTCCTCTTTTCTAGTTTTTTTCCCTTTCCTTTCGCTCTCGCTTTTTTTTCATGACGGCATCACCGAGAGAGTGAACGCGTGGGAATTATCCAGCTACCGCGAGAAGCTCTACCAGCTGAAGGGAATCTCTTGACGGTTATCAGCGGCGTGAAAATTACTGTGCAAACTATCCTCTTCACACGAGACAAGCCAAAAGATTAGAAAAGGAGTAGAAAAAAAAAATTTGACAAATGTAGTAATGGAGTCTTTCTCATATTCGCGCTTGATAATAAAAAATTTAGAGTTTTTTATTCACTGATTTGAAATTTTTAATCAATAAAATTTTTAGAAAATTCCGATTTTAAGAGCAACATTGACCTTAGTTTCATGCAAACACCTCGAAACCTCATCGAAAAATCACGTAATTAAATATTTATTATAATTAAATAATTATTTCAATATATTTCATCAATTTTCAATGACGAAAAAAATTTTTTCCAAGCATAATTTTCGAGAATGTTTATTTAACAATATTTTACTTAAAAAATGTCGATTAAAAATATGAAAATTGCAGGAAAAAATGCTCAAAAATTATATTCCAATAGTTTAATATAGAAAAAAAAAATTTTTTTGCCATGTATAAATTAAAAACAAAAATTCAAAAAGAATTTAATATAAAAATGTTATTACGAGCATTTTATCTGGCGAGGTGAAAAATGATTGTAAGCCGTGTGGCTTGTTTCCCGTGCGGGTGCAACAGCATGTACATTTCTCGCTATAGCAAGAGGAATGCAAAAAGGAAATGTGCATGGGGGAAGAGTTCGCAGGGCAAGTGAGCCAAGGCATGAGCTCCAACACGAGGAGAATGAACGAGGGAAGCACACACACACACACCGTATGCAGAAAACGTGTATTATACATATGCACATAAAACAAGAAAGAAGAAGAAAGGGAGACCGGTCAGCGAGCTTCGCGTCCTGCCTCCAACATATCCAACAAAAACACCGTCCTTTCTTCTCTCCAACCTGTTCCCTCTCTTATTTCTCCACTTGATGCCACCATAAAAATATTACACTATCTATTATCAGCACTTATAATTGCCTTCAATTACCTCTAGCAACCTGTAATAAAGTAATTTCAATTTAATAGTTATTTAAACGCTCAAAATATTTCCATCAACTGTCGTGTACTGTCAAATAATTATATTTCTTATTGAGTCATAAATTAAAAAAATTTATCACCTCAATTCTAACGTTATAACAATAAGAAAATTTGAGAAAAAAAATTTTAAAACACTAAAAACAACTTTTTTTAAAGTGAAAATAATGTTTTTTTCACATATTATTTCGATATTTAGACATTTTAGACAATAAAACAATTTTTTTTCAAGTGAAAAGCTTCACTTTGATGGTAATTCTATAGATAATGGTTACTATTGGTCGTGTAATTAACGAGTTTGGATATAGTTTGCCTGAGAATTTTAGCCGAGTTACAATGAACAACATCTTGGAAAGTGCGATGACTTGTTCAAAGGCCGGACTTTGAGTAACTATATACAGCGTAGAGGCAGCCTTGTACATCAGTTGTCTTCTTCTTCCTGCGCATTCTGTTGATGCCTTTCGGCATGAACGATGCCACAACAACGACTGGGCGACATTAGTACCAGCTGCTTTACCCGCGGCCACGAGTTAAGACATTCCCCGTAAATTAGGGACGTAATTACCGGCCACCGGAGACAAATTTTACCCGACTCTCGTCGTCGTCCTACTGGAATTCCAACAAAAGTAATCTCAACATGCCTCCCTCTCTCTTTTAATTTTGTCTCCTATACTCACTGCAAACTGTTATCTCCATTGTTATATTTCCTAAAATGGCGCTCGTTAAATTAATGATAAACTTGATCGTTTTATTACGTTAAAGTTTTGAGAATGAGTAAGTTTAAAAGAGGGTTGAAATTTTCCCTAAAGTAACATTACTGCAAAATGATTTCATAAATTTTAACACCATTAAATACACATTTAATCAATTAACCTGAAGAAAATAGTTATTTTTTAATAATTTCATTAAAATTATTATTAATCAATGCAGCGAAAATTTCTTTTAACATTCAATTTCACTTAAAAATAATCATTACCCTCTGCTACGACAATATACGATTGTTATCACGTATTCTAACACTCTAGAAACCGCTGTGTGTTAACAGAAGGGAGGTGGCAGTGACGCCCCATTGTAGATGAATAAGCTATGTGCAACATTGCACACGAGACATCGATTAATTTTGCTAGGTAACACCCATGTACACGCGGATTGTTCTCTTCAACGATAAGCCCGCTTTTGCCTTATTAATTATCAAATTAATTATTATGGCGTTAATTGCGCGGTAATATTGGTGATTAACGTTATTTCGAATTAATAGTTTTACATTGTGACGTATACACAAAACACAACTTGAAATATCATAATTTTCCTATATCTATTAAAACCATATTTAAAATCAAATTTGTTTCGTTTCAATTAATTTTTTAAATATAAATAATTAGATCAAATTAACGAGCACGTCAACACAAATATTTCATTATGTTTTCGTTCCAAAATTCTAGAGGCAGAAAAAAAATTTCAACTTAAATTTTGTGGATGTTTGACATGAAAAAAACCGAAAAGTGTCAATATATAGCGGTAAAATTGGAAAAAAACACAATAAAATGACGTAGAGTTGATAAATCTTCACGAGGGAAATTCTAACCATATATTATGTGGGCATATCCACGCAAAAGGGGTCGCAATGTGCTCGACAGTAATAATATCCTCTATAATGTCGCGGTTTGTAATTAATTCGTCGATTAATGGATCTGAATTCCCGAGATACATGTTCGTGACTAAAGTAGATGTGATACGAAGAAGTATAATGAATTTATATATTAAATTACTTTACCCTGTTTATTTTCTTGTTATTCAATCAATCACTATCTTAACAGCCAGAAAAAGATAATTCGTTGCTTCCTCCGCATCAGTTGAAACGTCGTAAAGTATTTAGTTGAGCGAGCAAATACTAACCTGAAACAAGCAAAAAACAAAGGTAATTAGTACAGTTAAATATAATTTTTAATTGCTACAATACATCAGTCAACGATTACACTGCATTACCAAGAGTTTTTAAATTAACCCTTGAACTAGTAAGTTTTTTTAAAACTTTAGACTATGATATTTTTCATACAAAAATTTTACGACCTTACTAGCTAATAATTCAACTCATGAACTTATGATAAAACAGATAGTTACGTATATTATAGTTGAAACATTCTGTTTAGTTACTCAAGAACAATCTATTTCAACTTTCACTCATTTTCCAGCTTAGTAAAGTAGATTGGGTGATTAAAATCTGTGGAACAACCATTGTCAAACATCTGTCATACAGCACTTTTGATAATGTAAGAAAATTGAATTTTAACAAAAACCTATTAAGGTCGAATTGAAACAAAGAAAAGTGGATGTCACAATGGATAAAATCCTAGTAGTAAATAGTTTTTATCTCGAAGAGACATTGTAGGACGGTAAGCCAAGTTTAAATTGTCATATAAAGAACACGTTATTCTCACGTGTGTGAATTTAGTTGACGGTAGTACACTTTGTGGAGTGCAGTCGACACAGTCGTATACACATAAGAGTAAAACACTCAGAATAGAATTTAATTGATGATTTCAGATGAGCCCCGGTATAGAAGAGCTGTAGTTACTGCTTTACACTGCAAGTACATACAACCAGAGAGAAAAGCCCATTTTGTAGATGGCACCAGGGCGATTGATGGCACTCGATTTCAATGCGCAAAATGGCTCTTCACTCCCAACGGCGAGATAACGGTATTCCATTTAATCTCGCTTTCAGTGGCTACATCCCTCTTCCGGCCTCCAAACGCTTGGTAATGTATATCCTCTACTTTTCATTTGCCCCTCAGGAGAGCGCTCAAGTGAATTATGATCTATCAACTGTGTCAAAGCCACGAAAATTGCCGGTTAGACAGAAAAGAAAGATAATATTGCCATGGGCGTTTTATTGATTCTAGAAAATTATGATAATAACGAAATGTGTAACCGCTGTTTTTATTGATTGAACACGATGGGTAAAATGATACTTACTATACGATTGGCGGAAGTCGAGTGAGACTTCCGGTGTAATAGATATCAGGTCGGTTGAAACCATACGACAGTTTGCTTTACGACATTTAACACGCCGGTTCATCAGTCAGAGTAAATTGAATGACAATTTAATACAAATAAAAACAACATATTCGATATGAATATCATTAACGAATTCCAATGAAAGAAAAGTCAAACATAAACATGCTATTTTACTATAAAAATCCATAATTTACATTGTAGACATTATTACAAAAGAAAGCCCCAAAAGATCAATAACCTAGATTACTCAAAATAAACTATAAAAGAAAAATGATGAATATTCCGTGTAAAAAGCTCAAGAAGAAACCATCTGAATTCATCATATTTGGATTGTTTTAAATGAAACTTAAAAATTTCACCCGCATGTACAACTATATTCTAAAAACATAAAAGAACTATTAATTTTTAATGTAAAGCTCTTTTTTTCTACAAAAGCCGGCACCACATATATACTTCTATTGCACGTGTTCTTATGCGTATACAAAGTAATGGAAAAACTTGGCAAAACGTTAAGCAATTACCGAAGTTCCTGTGTCTGAAATTGCGAATACAAACATCACATATGAGCTCGACGTTCTGTTTGCTAATTGCCGGTAATGGCCGCTCCGGATGCCGGAATAAAAAAGAGGAACAAAAAAAAACGTTAAAACCACAGATGGTGAGGGCTGGAGGATCGTTAAAAATGTGTGTATACACGGGGATTAAGACGAACAATAAAACACCAATAGCCCTATACAATCATTAATCTTGGGATAGCATTCAGCCACCATCAGTCAGTGGTCACCCCATCAACAATTTCCCATGACGATTCTCAACGATATTACGACAATTCGAATGCAGACTATGATAAAGTCGTTACCGCAGTTAGTTTATATACAACAATCGACCGGTATATTCCGTCCGCCGTGGATTTGATTGTCAAAGTTTTGTGCAGAATAACATTGATGTAAACTTTAAAGCACATCCCGTCGAGTTTCTCATTTCTACCGGATCCAAGTAATTGACGTGGTAAAACAAGTCCACCGCGTTGTGGAGGTAGATGAGTATATTTCAAACTTGACTATGACAATAACTCTCGTAGACCAGGTGAAACGTTGAAATAACAAGGAACAGTGAGCCTTGAATGATTATAATTCCATAAAATTAGCACCGCATAATAATGAAGTAATATAGGTCTAAAACCGTTGGCACTGGACGTTTCGAAGCACACTAAATGCTTTCCCTTGGGTCTGTTTGAGGGTCTCCACTTTAAAGTGCATCCTCTACACTCAAGTGCGCCCTTGCGCGGCCACTGGAGAAGAGGACGATGCACGGCTAAACTGCCATACTTAAAACAAGAATGAGAATCCCTGAAGCTCCCCAGACGACTAGGCTGCCTCGAGTTCGCGTATTAACAACCTTCCCGATATATATACCCAACGGATACAGATACCCACGTTGCTTCTGTGTACTTCGAGGCTTAACGAGCACCATTGCAACCCCAACCAACGACGTCGTGTTGGCTGAACTGGCATGAATTTCCGGGGGTTACGCGCCTCGCCAGAGAGAGAAAGCCAACCCCCGAAGATATCTCACCAAGACGTTTCATCATCAGATTCAACTTTAGCTAAATATTGCCGCTGGAGTTAACGCTGACTTCCGAAACACTCGCAGCTATGGAAAATTTATTGTGTAAATTGCTTTTCTCATTTATACCTACAAAATTATTCCCATTTTAGATAAATCAACTCTTTTATACTTATATATACAATGCACAAAACTGATTTTATCATGTTTAACTATTTAATTCTATATAGTGCAACTCAAAACTCTTTATTACAACTATCTGTATATATATAATGAAAAGACTTTGCCGAGTAATTACTTAAACAAATATGAAACAACCAAAACTTTTTCAACTTTAATAGTTTCCCAACTCTATTCATATTTGTAACTTTACCGAAACTATTGTTATAGTTTAGATTCATTTTGATTTTTCTACTTTTTTGAAAAATCAATTTTATATCCATTAATAATCAGTATCGCTACAAAATTGTTAAAAAAAAAAAACTTTCTGATTACTTTTTAAAAATATGAAATAACAATTTAAAACGTTTTTTTTTTTTTTTTTCACTGGTTTAAAATTATTTTCGACCATTTGAAGGTATCCGGGAATTGGGTTCGGTTTTTCTTTTTATTCGGATGGAAGAGAGGAAGACTCACGACCTTTCCCTGTTTCTCGAAGGTTGTTTATCTGAATGAGAGACTTCCATATTAGATAACTGGCGTTATCGACTTCGATATTTCCAGTTTGGCGCACTCATACGACATGTGCATGTCTGTATATTGCACGCGTAGGAACGTATACGATACGGTTATCTGTTGTATATATACAGAGGTGCTCTAGAAACCCCTTCGAGTCTCGTGCCGGTCTTTAACTTCCTGTCGCGATACCACGAGCGATTCTGACTTCCCTCCTCACTGACACATTGAACCAACTGGGCTTACAAGCGAAGCATACGACACTTCAAAGCACACATGGGCATGAAATATATATGCGGTGTTCTTGAAACGAGGCGAACTCTCTTATTGGCTTGAACTGGAGGTAAAAATCATTCGTATTCCGCGCGGAGTATGTCTTCGGAAGCTTTGTAAAGCTTATAAATTCACCGGAGATGAAAAGAGCGAGAGAGAGGAAGCAAGTCTTTCGTCCAAGCTTCAAATACGCGAATTTTCATCTCTTGAAAATATATATACTACTATATAGCAGCTTCGTGTGAAGGATCGATGCTTACAATGTGAAGATGCTATCATGTGTGTGATGAGGATTCTTAATAAGGTTTTACGTTCCAAAGCCAATTTAGTAATGAAACATTGCACTCGAGACGAGCGAGAAAAGTTTGTTCAAACTAGTCTACACAAACATGAAAGTGAATATTTCATTGTTGTCCTCTGTTTAGTGAAACTAAAACAATTTTTCTTCTAAATAACTTGAAAAATATAAGTTTAATCCATGTAAAAAATATTTTTCATCGCTTAAAAAATAATAAACTGTCAAAATAGTGGTAAAAAAAAATTATAGTATTAATGAAAATGTTTTTTAATTAATTCAACACAATATTTAGTCGTGAAAGAACGACCCAATTTTTACCGGATTTTACACTTTATTCTTTTTTAACATGAAAAAGAAGAAAAAGAACAAAAAATCTGAATTTAAATATTTGTCATACATCTAATTTGAATAAACGTGTTGAGAAAAGAAAAAAAATAAATAAAAATAATCTTGAAACGAAAGTTAAACCAACATACTACTGTTTAAAACTATAATTATAAATCTTGATTAAAAATTAAATTACATCTAGAGAATCCTGAATTTTCAAGTTTTAGAACGTTTGCATTTGCATATTTCAGCCAAACTGTAGAACTAAAGTAACTTGAAATTTAATATACATTCAAATCCCACTGAGAAATAATATTCTAGCACACACTCTCTACATATGACTAAGTATATATAAAATTCGCATATTTTAAAGCATTTCAAACAGTGTATAATAAATTGTCGGTTTTTATTTGTTTTTTGTTAAACTTTATTGAGAACTTGAAAAATTTTCTTGATTAGAGTAAATTTTCTCGGTATAACGTCAACCAAGCGACAAGACAAAATTAACTTTATGATATACACCGGAAGTTTACAGTAGAAAAGAGGGTAAAAACACCTGGACTTTTTGCCCAACTCCCCCTTTTGCATATACAACCTGACACATAACAACTTTACTTCATCCCCATGTAGAAATACCCTCCACCGCGAGAAACGCAATATGAATATGAATACGTTGGCGTACTTGCAATTAAAGGAACGGTCGTGAATTAGAAGCTATTCAAGAAACGACAGCAGAAGCATTGCACCCTCTCTCGCTTTTATTTTTGCGTCTCATGCTTTTTTTTCTCACCACCACCACCACCACCGGGCCGACGATGAATTATTAAGAGGGAGGAAGCTCTGACAGGCGCCATGAAACTTCAATTTTTTTTTTACACCGGTAGTTAATTTAGATGGGAAGAAAAAATTTAATTATCTGGAAATCTATTTATTAAGTCGATTAATCCAATTGTAAGGGGATGTAACAATTCTATTTTTTTAACTTAAAAATCCAGAAACACTGAAAAAAAAATTTTTTTTATCGAAATTTATGACATTTTAATCTAACAGAAAAAAAAAATTATTAGAAATATAAATTTTACTAGTACTTAGTTGGATATCAATAAATAATTTTTAATAAATACATTTGAAAAAAATTTTTTAAATAGAAATTTCAAATTGAGAAATAAAAAAATTACTGTATAAATAAATAGAGTGATCCTTTTAATGTTGGGAAAAGTGGTATGTAATTCACGGGGTCGAGTGCGAGTAAAAAAATATAGACAAGCGTAAGTTATAATACTCGTCGTTGTGTAGATCGAATTAAGCCAAGGTTACACCTGCTTCTTTAGTCGTTATTTATGACTCGCATGGCGCCAGATGCCCAGCAAAGATACTACTACACGATATATTCTACGCACAGTATTTCAGGCCTTTGATCCGCGTGCTCTCGAAGCGTCCTTCGCGGTCTTCCACAGATACCACAACGCTCAAATACAGATAGTTGCCGCCGCGGGCAGCGAGGGAGGACTTTTGGTTCAAGTTTGGAGGGTATTATGTGATATATTTACTGAAGGTGACTTTCTTCAACTTATTTTTGTAAAGAGAAAAAATTTCATACAAACACTTTCTTATGTAAATATGCAAATTTTATCCAGTTAAAAAAAAATCACTATAAAATTATATGAAAATATATACCTAAACTTTTATTTTCTACTATAAATAAGACATATTAAT
This sequence comes from Macrocentrus cingulum, assembly GCA_002156465.1. NCBI lineage: Eukaryota > Metazoa > Arthropoda > Insecta > Hymenoptera > Braconidae > Macrocentrus > Macrocentrus cingulum. The sequence goes on from MVJL01004529.1 coordinate 40,341, forward strand.
ATTCAATTAACCGGAGAATTGAAATTTCCTTCGTCGAATCTTTAATTAAATGTCACAAAACTTGAAAATTACAATACAATCGCCAACTTTCAAGTATTATAATTAAATATCGAACGATTGGTATACCATTCAGTTTATTGGCTATACTTTATTTCCATTGAAACTATTTTTAAGAAAATGATAAAAAAAAAAAATTTGTTTCTTATTTCTATGGAAAAAAAAAATTAATTAATTGAAAAAAATACGTTAAAAATTTACCAATTTCAATTTTAATGTGCAAATAAATTTTTTTGTGATTTTCGAGCATTTAAAAAAATTATTTTTCAATAAAAAATTTTTTTCATCAAAAGTTTTGTTTGATTATACAGTGTCTCAATATTTTTTTAAGACTAGTGTCATATCAAAATACACAGAGTAACGAATAAAAAATTCAATCCTGAGTTGAATTTACCAAAGATCAACAGAGCACTAGAGTATTAGGTTGGTCATTTGGTTGATCGAGTAACTCGATTTAACGTTAATGCAACCAGACGTTAATTTTAATTGTCCTGGAGTAATTAAAATGCTAATTAAATCGGCGTGAGATTCGACTCGACTCGCCGATAATACGTCCAGAGGGAAATTCTACGAAATTCAGGTAATGAAGCACAGAAACGCGCATAGCGAATAGAATAAACGCGTACTCTCTGTCGCGCTGCAATACTCTCTCCAGCGAGTTCTACTGGCTGTAGTGAGTCATTTGGAGCTTTGCTTCACGTTGGGGGATAAAGTTTAGCGTCTAATTAAAGAACGAATGAAGCGTGTCCGGAGGAAAATTTTCTTGCGAGCTAAATCGTCGATAAAAACTCTCACGGGATGTATCACTTTTAGCTCCCACTCTCGCGAGGCAAATAAAAATTATTTCCACAGCTAAAAACTCTCGGCATTTTATTATAACAGACAAAATTTTACCTCGACACTCATAAATATATTTTAAACTTTAAATTATTTAATTGAAAAAAAAAATCAACACGAATTAACGTGTTTGTCCGAGTGTACAATTCCGAGTATGAGAAGTGTAATGTTCGTATTGAGAATCACAACTCAAAGAATATTTAGTGAACCGGAAACGCTCATGTACGTTGCTAGAATGGTAAAAGAGCGAGTCGCCTCATGCTTCAGCAGCAGAGAAACGTGGCAAACGAGTGGAAATACTCGTGGAATCAACGTTCAAAATGATGATTCACATTCTCCCTGTCGTCTTTTCATCGATTACAAGATTAAATGTCTGTGTTCAGTCTTTATACACGGACATTTTCACCCTCTGAATATACCTCTCACATGCCAGACACCGTAAATGAAAACTTTCCTTAAAATTATTCGCCGTTTATACTCAACTTATTACTTATTTCAATGAAATATCATTTTTTATCCGCAATATTTTATTTTATTTTTTACCATCAACAGCATCACGTCGAATATAATATTCAACTAATTCCAATATCATAAAATAAAAATTATTAGAATTTTTTAAGGAAAATTTTTAGCAAAAAAAAAAATCCCAAAAGGGACCATGTTTTTTATACGTTTCGAAGGATTCTAAGTCGACTGATATGGTTGACATTTGATCGAATTTTTAAAAAATTTCCCTTCATAAATTTTTTGTCATGAAATGATTTCAAGTGAGAGCAATGACATTATCGAATGCATAGCAGTGTTCTCGTTTTTTCTTATCGTGCACTCGCGTTATTTTTATGGAGCGTGAAAATACGTATTATATAAGTCACCGGAAAGATTAAAAGAAAGAGAAGAAAAATACAACACGCGTGTGTAATTGACATTTGCTGAGAAATGTTGATAGAGAGACTAGTAGAAGGCCTGAGGAAACGAGAAAACCACTTCCGGCGATAATATACACATCAGATGTTTTAATTTACATGTTTGATTTGCTTCACATGAACGCGTTCAAATTAAAAACAAACATCTTTACCGTATAAAAAAAAATATTTTAAATTCACCACATAAAAAAAAACACGTTTTCTAAAAGAAAAAAAAATTCAAAAGTATAAATAACTCTAAAAAAATTGTAATTTTCTTCACAATTAAATAATTTCAAGTAATACTACTACCCTAATTACTGAAAATTAGTCTGTAATAGATTTTTTTTTTTTTTACCGTCGAGGAAAATCTAATATTCAAGTAAAAAACCATGACCTTGATTGTCCATCATTAAACTTACAAAATCTTAATGTGAACACGTAATGAGAGATAAAAAAAAAAGAAAGTTGGATAAAGAGGTCTTTTAAGCATTGCGCAACGACTCGTAATTACACGGGCACGAAGAAAGAAGCGATGCGAACAAGTTCTAAGGCTACCTCGAGGCGTGTGCCTATTATATTTTCTGGCGAAGCAAAGCTCTCTGTATCTGGTAGATTTATAAAAATTATACGAATGAGAAGAAAAAAATAGAATTATTATTAATGATGCTTGTTACTGCAAATACGGAAAATTTCACGCAAACCTATAGCGCAATTACGTTGGACAACGATTATGTTTTCCCATCATACACATATATACAATAGTGGTAGTCCACTAAATGTGCCGTGGTCTATACACATATAGATGACGCGTATACACATTTTATTTGCGGCCATACACGACCAGTTTCGTTGGGTTAATTACGATTTTACAAATGTGCCCAACCGCGCCTGAAATCGGACCGTGTGTCACACGAATAAATTGTCATTTGACTCTTTCAGTGAAATTATATCTGTTATACAACACTGAGCGAGGCAGCGAAAAAAAAAAATCTCTGAAAAAATCCACGCGAAAAATCAAATTTCATCTCATCTCTTCATCAATTAATGTTAAAGTAATAAAAATTGATTTCAAATCAAATGCAATTGACAATAAATTTATAAAAGTGAAAAAAAAAAATTTTTTTTCACTTTTTTTTTTTTTTTTTCAAGTAAAATTTATATTACACAATTTTGTTTAAAAGTTTCAATTGAATTGAGTACGAGTTTTAATTGGATGTGTTAATATTACATAATTAAATTTAAAACTTTTACTGTTGAAATTCTCAAATATTTTGCTGAGATTATAAAAAAAAATAATATATATAGCATACTAGTGCTTATAATCGCTGACTCGAGCGACGAGTTTTGATAACGTGCAGCTGGATCCGGTCGTGGCATTTATTCAAGCACCTGGCATATTTATAATCGATTCAAACATATATAAAAAAAACTATTGCAGCGCCAGCAATTTTTGTTTGACAAAAAAAAAAAAATTCAATATCAATAACTTGGACAAAAAAAGTTGAGTACTTGCCGAATGAAAAAGAAAAAAGACAAAAAAAAAAAACTAACCTGAGAATTTTTACTTTTTATCAGAGTCTGAGAAGTTTCGTCATGCAAGTGTGCTCTCAAAACTATCATTCAACTTTATAATTCATTCAATTTATAAAATAATTCAACGCGAAATCGATCAACAATTAATCCAGAAAAAAAAATTATAGCGATGAAATAAATGTATTGGGGGGATGGAATTTTTGTACTGCAAGCACATTTTTGCTTTTTTATTCTTTCGTATGTCATTCCTCGCATGTCGAGCCAGGTGATGAAGAACGGAGGAAGGTCGATGGGATAACGAGCGAAGCGTGCCAAGGCCGTATGTATCGTGGACCTGAAAATGAAGGAGAGAAAAGGAAAAAACTCCTTTTTTCGCTCTCTCTGCGAAGAAAGACGATGTACGCGTACATTTGACGCCTGTGTGTATATCTCGACTGCTCCCAGCGCAAACGGATCACAGGGGGATTCTTTAGAAGCTCATCTGATGCTAGATAACTTCTAGATTCTCCCTTGGTCCCATTACATGATTCTTTTAACTTAAAAAATAGCCTCTCGCAACAGAAAAATATTATTCACTCCATAAATCAATTTTCACATCTAAATATTGATCATCCATTAAAAAACAAACAAGTTTTTCAGTAAAATAGTAATAAAACAAAATTTTAAGTCACCATGCGTCTCTCAACCAAACGTTTTAAAGATTATCGTCTAGGTGCTAAAATATTCCGTTTTTATATAATTATGTGAGAATTTTTATGAAGAAAAGCGTATTCTTGTGCAGTAGGACAATTGTAAAGAATAAAAAGAACGAAGAAGGTTAAAGACCGAGTGGAGGTTTGTAGTGCTGCCTTATAAAAACAATACTGCTTGGCAAGATATCGATCTTTCCAAGTATTACGGCACGCAAGACGCGCGACGACGAATCGGCTTCACACACGTCACGCGCTGGACGCGCCACTTGCATCAATGTAGAACAGCAACAGCGACTTTGGCCAATAACATGCAATGCGTATTTATTTCTCCCCCGACAAAGTAAATTTCCACATGACCGTCAGACTCGAATGTGTGTGTGTGCAGTATGTACGTCATTGATAAACTTATATAGTCTGGATAAACTTATAAAAGAGACTCATTCACCTCGGCTTTCAAACTAATCCGCATGGCTTTTCTTCTCTCTTTTACACACATCCCTCGAGATATAGACGCTCGTGCGCTCGATTGATCAATAGACAGAGGATATATAAGGTTGTCGAGCGCGATATCGGGTCGAGACGAAAACTCGAGTGGTTGAAAAGCGATTTAAAACTTGAATCAGAATTCAACTTCTGCGAACGATGTACTTTGCAGTCCAACTTTCCAAAGGCTCTCTCGCGCTCAATTCAAAACCTCTATTCGCTAAAAAGTAAAAAAATCGCCCATGAACATTGCTATTAAATTTTTAAAATTTTATGTCTACCGGCTATATTGACGTCACGCGGTGATATAAAGAAGAACGAGAACTTTGAAGGAGAATGCATTAAAAAGTTTTCCAAAACCAATGAGAAAAAAAATTTTACCATCATTTTTTTTTTCTATTTACTAGAATTTTTAAACATACAAATATAGAAATATAAAATTTAACCGTTATTAATCACATTTTAATTATTTAAAATAAATTTTTTTAAGAAAAGACAGTAAAAATTGATATATAAAATTTTTTTTTACAACAGATGCCTTCAAAGTTCGTTTTTTTACACTTTTGCTGATATCCGTGTGTAAAGTACATTTTTTTTTTCAGCTAATGCGTAAAATGCTCTATTTTTTCACGGATGCTGCAGACTGTTTTAAAAATTAATCTACATAATGATGGCAAAACATAAAAAAACTGTTGAATATTTCTTACATTTTTTCTTTTTCGCCTAAGGAAATATACACGACGTTAATGATAAAATTCGTTCGTGTGTAAAAACTAATAAACGGATCAATCGATGAGCGATAATATAGCTTAAAGACAGTTTACCACAGTATAAAATGGCAGTATTAACGATGTATTACATAAATAGCGTAATATGTATAAGCTGATGGAAAAAAGTTGTACATAAGTTGTAATAAGAGAGGTACACACACGCATTCTGACTGTGTTGCGAGAATAAGCGAGATGCGCGTCGAGACAGGTTCGATCAGACCCGCCCACTCTCTCAACTCTTTCTTCATCCGCTTTTTCTTCCTCCACTTTTTTATCTCCTCGTCAGTCTCAAGCTACCTTTCCCTTTCTTTCTCGCGGCACGATTGAAATATCGACGAGCTCGCGGTTTAATCAATCATCCTTTCACGCTTCCTCTCACTCGCCATTTAAATCAAACTCTATTCCGAGTTTTTTTTTCGTTTCGTACCCCACCCTATCCGCCTTATCACTTAAATTCACTTGCTCGGCTTTTTTTTCTCCTACGACATTTTCCCAACTGCATAATAATAAAACTCTGCTGAATAAAATCCAATAAAATATCTGTATCAAGACAAACTGGGGTGCACCAGAGAAAAGCGAGCTAAAACAATTGAAAGACGCGCCGCGTAACCACAGCGCCACTGCAGAATCGTCATTTATTGCCTTTTGGGGGAACAAAATAAAATAGAAAAAAATAAACAACTAGATTTTTTTTTATCCTCCACCAATTTTTTTTGTATCGCGCCACCGACGCTGCGCTCCCTTATCGCACACTAGTCAGACGTTTCTATAGAACGTGTGGTCGACACATCGATCGCTCGCCTCGATTGAACGTGAAAGAGACTCGCGGCTGAAACGCGTGCGCGCACTCGGCACGTCCAACTCTCAAAAATCAGGCACACATGCGTTCGCGTCGAGACACGTACTCAAGCGTTACGTGGTACATATGAATATATGCGCGATCGATAGAGAAAGGCTTCACTAACAATCCCAACTAATAATCAAAATAACAATAAGTTAAATTTTATTCATTGCAAATGTAATATATTAAAAAATAGTTAAAAGTTTTATTTTCTATTAAATGTAAAAATAAAAACTTATATTAAATAAATCTTGTAAAATATTTGATTTTTCACGAAAAAAAGTGTATTTTTTCATTTTAAGAGTTAATAAATTGAAAAAATTAAATGATTATTGCATAATTGTTTGACTGTGTCATCTAATTACATGATTTTGTACAGTACTTTCCCAATTACTGCATCGCGGAAGTGCTTATACGTAAATTTCTGACATCTGGAAAAAACTTAACATAACGTTTCTTTCTAAATTGCTTCCGTCTTGTAAGGAGAATTTTGTGATGCACACAAAGGCCTTTCCCTTGTCAAAAGACACAACAAGTAGTTCTTCTAGCGCAAATGTAGATTATAAATGACGTAAGTAAACGAGAAAACATAAACTGAAACAATTGTTATATATATTTATATGCATCAAGAATTTATGAGCCTCGACAAATCTTATAAAATTTCTTATTGTCTTAGCCAAGTGAAAATTAACAAGAGTAAAAGGAAAAAAATGCTCTTTTTGTTTCATTCGACCGTGAATAAAAGTGGAAAACACCGGGGCGTAATGTGTGTGTGTCTGCAAGCGCGGCATTCTCTTTCACGTGAACCAAGTTACATAATTAAATCGTGCAAGCAAAAGTATATGCAATACTCCCAAGCATGATGTAGATCTATTAACATCGACATATCACTTTCGCCGGTACTATAACCATGTTTACACATGATTCATTCATTTAAATTTTCATCTTACATTTTAATTAAATGTTTATCAAAAACTGACATGGGAAAACTTTCATTCTATGCATTAATTGTGTGTTTTTTTCGTCATTTTGTGAAAGTAAAACCGATGTTCACCTTACTCTTCGCCTGATTTTTTCCAAATATCTCAAAAACAACGTGACCTATAAAATTTTTACAAGAAACCTTTTTTATAGATAATTTTATTAGCTACAAAAATGGTATATATAAAAAATTTCATACACCTCGTTGTTTTTCAGATATTTAGAAAATAAGACGACCTCATTCACGCGCTATGCTTATCGCCATATATGTTTAAATGTGAAATAAAAAAATTACACGCAGTAAAAATATTAATTTAATAACTTTCAAATATTTTAGATATACTTTTACGTTTATTTTGATGTATCATTGCGCCTGAAAAAAAATGTATGGGTTTTTTTTTTTTTTTCTGATGAAATTGCAAGTTTTGTTTGACGGTGCAATTTCACACGATATCCGTCGAACGATTGATGTGCAAAATATATCTTTATGTCGTTTCACACTCATCGAGATGTATCGAGGCTAAATAAGTATGTAACACGAGTCGAGCTTTCAAGGTGGCACAACGCCTCGGACTCTGCGAGAAAATCGATTAGCGTGACTCATGCACGCGACACGTGGAAGATTCGTTGACACACACAGCCTTCGTTCTGTTTACCTATTTCATAGATTAATCGAGTAGATGATGACAAATTGCCCGTTGGCCTCTTAAAAATCTTGGAAACAACTTTCCTGGATAAATTTTAACCATCGCTATATCGCAATTATAAGTTATAAAATAATAACTTTGCAAGATTAAAGTGAAACAAAAAAATTATTTTATCCTATTTCACAAAGTTATCATTATTTATATCTATTGCAACATAATTTTCCTGTAACTTCCACAAATTAAATGGAAAAATCGTGAGTTAATCGAGTTCCCGCGACCAGTGAAACACGCTTCAGTGCATGTCTCTGTATAGTTCCTAGCGAAACAGAATGCGCGCGTTTTATTATTCTGTACATATTTTTTTTTTGTTTCAACCTCTCTCTCCCACTCACCCTTTGTTCACTCTTATTTTTCCAGCTTTTTTTATATGGCTGAGCACTCGCGAGAATTTTCCCGGCGCGCGGTTTTAAATTCACTCCGTTGCAAACGCGAAATGAACGCGTATACTGCATAGAATAGTGGAGAAAAAATTGCTTCACATTGGCCACAAAACCCCGAATAAGCCGTTGAGAGTTCACGGACTTTATTTTATGTATTTATTAATCTTTTTATTCTGTCTGACAACGATATTTGCGTTGCAATTTCGGCAGATGTGTCTCGCAACGCCGTAAATGTATATTTAATTACCAAACCGAGATAAAAAAAAAAATACATAATTTTTTTTTTCTTTATCGTCCAAAGACAAAAAAATTCTACAGAATATTATTAACTAACTTGAAAATATATTTTACTCGAGTAGAAATATTTAAAAAATATAAAAATACATTTTTTTTTTCATTGATGACAATTTAAAACAATTGAATATTAATTAATTGGTAATGTTATTTCTGAATTTCTCCACGGCCATTCCAGGAATAAATGAAAGTTAAAGAAATTCCAGAGACATGAGTCGCAAAGTGAGGAAAAAAAAATGCGACAAGCGGAAGTTACAAGGCGTCTGTATACAATTTCGGCGCGTCTAACGACGATTGGTCGCTCAGTAAAGTCGCGCAGAGCGCTCTTCAGTGCCTCATAAATCTACTCGCACCGGCTCTGTGTATAGTATAGGCAGTGGAGGAGGAAGAATAGGAAAAAAGAGAGAGCGAGACAGTGAGTATATAGGAGAGAAGGGACTTCGTTAAGTCGTGAGAGGGCGTACGTTCAAGTTCAACGACTAAAGTTCCTCCAACACACTGATCTCTCACCACGAACAATTTGCTCTTAAAACTATTCTCACGCCGGCGTGTTGAACGAGCGAATTGTCGAAAAAAAAAAAACGAAAAAATCGCCAGAAAGTCGATGTATATATTCTCAGCGTAATACCAGAGAAATAATGATCATATAACACGTCGTTTCGTAACGTGTAGTTTTGTTTTTATGACAGCTCGAACTTTCTCTTCTGGTAAAATCCATTTCCAGTGTCACTCTGCTCAAGGGCATTGGCTTGAAGGTCACCATGGAAGAAAACTGACTTTTGTTCCATGTAATACATATACAATTTGTCACGGATTCAAATGGAGACTTAATATAACGATCAAAAATCATCTACAAATAGTTCAACTCTCTTGAAAAATTACAAAATTTTTTTTTTCTCAGACTAAATAATTTTTTTTTTATCTTTGTCAAAGTGTTATATTAACCGTGCAACCATACATATTTCGTCAGATAGAAGAAATTTCCTATGAAAATAATAAGTCTCAGAAAATATCACAATTTTTTTTTTTTTTTTTTTTTTGTGATGTGGCAGCATTGTTAGCCAGACTAACCGAAAAAAAAAAAAAAAAAAACAAAAAACAAAAAACAAAAATTTTTTTTATAGAAACCGACAGAATGCATTCAATTTTTTTTTATTGTTAAAAAAAAAAAATAGATAACAGCGACGAATTTTTTTGCAATTATCATTATAAATTGTTTGTTTGTCATTAAAAATCATCAAACTCGTTTTTTATTGAATTCTAATCAGTAGAAGTATTTTTATTTTTAATTAAAAGTGAAAAATTTGGAAATAATGTACAGAATTTTTATCGATTTCTAATTAGTTAACCCTCAAATTCTTAAAAATTCCGGCTCTAATAATTATAAAAAAAACCTGTCAATGTTGAAAAAAAAATATGTAGATTGAAAAACCACGGTGCAAAGTGACATTTACTCTCTTAAAAGATGCAGTACAAAGACTATTTAATTTGCCGTGATATATTAAACTCCTTGAAGGATGCTGAAGATTCAATAAAATTTTCCTCACGTCAAGCACTTAATACTTTATTTATATTTTTTATAAACATCTTATAACGTTCGACGTGATAAAGACATTAAAAATACACCTTTTAACCTAAGAACCAATGGAGGAAAAAAAATTTCTATGAATTTTCCAACTGAAAAGCATTTTTTCCGTCGCATACCTGCGCCGAATGTTCATTTTGTTCTATACTCCGTCCTCGGCGCGCAATAATACCTAAGGGCCCAGAAAAAATTGAGAAACAGAGTTTCAAGTTCAGCTATATTGTCGTACATGAGAATATGTGTATAAAACCTGCCGGAACTTCGGACTGTCGGGTGCACACCAGTGCCTCTGAAGCGGTTAATACACCACGATAGAATATTACACGAGCCACCGGCTAATTTTCGCCTCTCCCCCTTTGCAGCTGCTCGTCCTTGAGCCTGAGAAAAAAATCCACGCGTTCTCCTCTTTTTTTTTTTCCTACACTCTGTCTCACATTAAATGCCGTCAGTCGTGTGCTCGAAATAAAAATTCCACGCGATTTAACGTGAGAACCACACACAGATTAGAGAAATAAATTTCAACACGTCAATTAACTAGATCAAAATAATATATTCAGCTTATCGATTACGAAACACACAACTCCACGTGTTGAGAATTGAAACCTAACGAGGAGAAAAAAAACTAATCCAGTCGCCAACGCACTTTCCTTTTTCCCCAGCTTTGGAGCGTACATTAGACAGACTATAGCGTGTATTGTGTCTCTCATTTTACCTCACGAACGTATCGATTTCATCGGTACACGAGGACAAACACTAGCTGCGTCGTGGACAGATAAAAACGTGCAGAAAGTCAATGGAAAAACCCAGCTTACATAGCCGTCAGTACATATATTGTCTGCGAGACAAATAGCGAGTTTGCACTATCAACTGTTTAGCTACCATAAAAGAGAAAAAAAATTTGTCAGAAATTTTTTTCTCTCTCCACACTATCCTTGAAGCAAGAAAATTCATTGGGTGTGTGTGTGTGTGAGTGTGCGAGCACGTGGCGTAAAATAAAATGACTGTAGATAATATCGACTCACCGTATAGACGAGAATAATCCGCAGGCTCTCGTAAAAATTGTCCCTCAAACTTCGTGGCACATATCACGCACAGAAGAGCGAATAGAAGCGTTGAATAAGATTGAACGTGAAAACGTAGGGGGAGAAAAAAAAAATCACACGCAAATCCTCAGTTTTCCCACAGAACAAAAGTGTTTTTCAATTTCCACCCGTAGAAATTCGTGCAAACACTGTTCTTGAGGTCTGTATGTAATGGCGTCAGGATTAAAATCGCCGGCGGCACGTCGATAACAGCAGAAACGATAGAATATTTTGAAATGTATATAATAAATAACTGGAATATAGAAATAAGCACTGATTTGAACAGTTCACACACGACACAACCGGTTAATATTTTTTTTGGAAGTACTGCTGCTGTTCACTTTACAGAGATATTACTACACGCTCTCGACTTTCCTTTGTTCCTCGCGGCTCGAGCGCTGCTACGTGACTGACCGTTTCCTCAGGCCAAGTCGCCGGCTGGCGTTCGCGGACGCGCACGAAAAGATACGACGACGAAGCAGGGCGAACGGACGCGGGAGTTCGAGGACGGTTCGCCGATCTGAAACTGCCCACGTATAGTAGTCAACTGCTTGCTTTTTTTTCCTTCTCCTCCGGCTTTTATCCTTTGTTCGAATGGAACGAGCGCTGTAGGCCACTTTTCACTGCCAATGAAAACTCGTATTTTCGGTTTTATATTCTTGTTTATTTAGTTATTTTATTTGTGTTTGTGCTCACGCTCGACTCTGACTCTACACTCTCAACGTCACGCTTGTGCGAACACTCGCGCGGCCTGTTGGTAACTGACGAGTACGCGGCGTCTCGACGTCGGCGTCCCCTCGCCAGGCGTGCGATCGTCGCGCCACCGGCAACTAGGTGGGGAAAACAGCCACAGAAACCTACCCTCTCTTGCAGCGACAAGACTGGCGCGCAAGTGAGACAGCAACACGGCAAAACCGCTCTGAAATCTAACCTTTCTTTTCATTTATTTGTCCCGCTGAGCCCTTGGCTAATTCCACCCTGCAATCATATGCGTCTGGGCTTGTTAAAAATCTGAATTAATGATGTGCCTTTCATGTCGAATTCGAGATTGCCATTGAAAGCACTCATTCGTATTCCGTGGTAATAAGTTCGGATTTATATTTTCAGTGAATTAATTAGTAATTTATCGTCATGAGAGCGGGAAATAATTAATACCTGGTAATCCGTGATTTTTTAGCAACACTGTGCTAATAATGGATAATCGGAATTTTTTTTTGACTTGTTCGAACATTTTACGGAATTTTCATATGTTGGCACACACAGCTCAATGATAATTGTAGGATTTATATACTTTCTGTTAAGTCTAGAATTCATTCAGTGAGGCTTTTGTAACACGCGCGGTGGGGGGAATACTCTGCCCCTCTCACGGCAATCTCCAAGAGAGACAAAAGGCTCGACCGCCCCTTGGCGAGCGACCCCAGGGACGCGACCGTGCAGTGGCGTCGACAGCCTTACTCTGCTATATCCCGAAACCTGCTTTTACCATCACATCAGATTCGCCTTATACCTATTGCCTTTACGTCATGTGCGCTTGAGTCTCTGATGGCGTCGGCATCTGTAGGAACAGGTGATCGAGAGGCATTTGAAACTTGACTCAGGTCATGTCATGAAAATTCACATCAATTTTTCCTACCGCACATCCTGCAATAAGCGAAAAAAATTATTTTTAAATTAAATTTTCGACTACATTTGGTTGGATATCTAAATCGTTTAACTGAATATTTGAAAAAAAGTTATACTTTCTTCATTTATTGAGAAAAAAAAATTTTTTTTTGATATAATTGTAATTTTTTTTTTAATATTGACTGATCAAGACGGAAGATAAAATTTGTTTTTTCCTCCTCCTACACAGAAAATTCTTTTATCTTGAATATATAAGGTTATTTATTTAAATGATAATATATAATTGACAAAAAATGATAAAAAATTTTTTTTTTTAATTTCTGCAGTCGATTTTTTTATTAGTATGTTATATTTTTAATTAAATTTCACTTTTTTCGGCGATTAATTATTATAAATTGATGGTTATATATTGTGGGAATATTGTTGGGTAGAAAAAAAATGCATAAAGAGGATTTTTTGGTAGATAATGCACGATGGATTAATTGTTTTTATTTTAGTTCTGAGTGAATAATTGAGGTCTATCTGGAATTTGACAGAGTAAAATTCGTTGGTAAATTGCTGCGGTTTTTGTTCGGCTCGTAGCCCAATCCTCTTTCACCATTGGCCCAATGGAGAGGTCAGATTTCTATGAGCTTCGCGGACCGCCACGCCGGGCGGACAATCCGCTGAAGGAGTATAGGGAACAAAAGCGCGAGGAAGAGCATCAGAGAATGTACCATACAAGAGAAAGGAAACTCACGCCAAAAGGCTCTTCTCATCATTTTTTTTCTGTCCTTCGCTCCTCTCTTCTGACCTTCGCCGTCTACACATTTTCGATATCGATGAGAAATAAATCGGCGTTATACGAACTTTTGAATGCATTTTTATTCCTCCGTGTGTGGCACACATACTCTTATGTGATTCAATTTTTCGTTGAGAAAAGCCATCCGAAATTTTCCATTCTACATTGCCTATACATACTTTCGCATTACTTTTGAACAATATTTCTTAATAAATGTCACTCCCACGTAGATTAAATCTATTAAAACTAAAAAAAATTGAAAACAAATTTTTTTTTCAAGTGTTAAATAATTAATTAGTTGGATAAAATAGTCTAGAAAAATGTTTATCACGTTTTTATTAACTTATTCGATCCTCGAAATGCGCAATTTAGCTCTGAATTAAATGATAACATTTTTTTTTATTAAAAGGAATGATTTTTAGTTGTATTTATTCATAAAAAACGGAAATAATTTGAAAAGTGCACTGTCCCAATTTTTTTTCATTTGTAATTTATACTATATATTTTAGATTGGATTGGACTGGAGAAAATTTTCAATTTAAATATTAACTACTTTTTTTTTTTGGATAAAATTGAAGTAACATAAAAATTGATTGTTCATGTGATTGTCTAGATGCAATTATCGTCGCAAATAGATCCATGACACGTAAATTATTCTGCTATCGAGTAATCCGAGATGAAGCGGATTTTAATCGGATAATAACGTGATTTCCCCATGGTGACTTTTAGCTCGGAAGGTCCATTGTTCGCGCGCGCACGTACACCATCTATATCGCAACTTGATGCGCGAACAACAAGAAAAAAAGTCGCTCCTCTGAAAAGCAGCAAATAAAAAATGAGACCTGTAAATCCCCGGCTGACCATTTAATGCATAAATGACTGCTATATAGATGATAGAATCCTTTGAGATTATAAACGGCTTAGAGTTCAATTAAAGAACCGTCGCGTGACAATTAAAAAAAAAGTCGATTTGTAATTTGAATTGAAAATTTAATCATATCAAGCCACCGAATAAACTTTATTTCCCCTATACAAAAAAAATTAAACATTTAAATATATTTTACAGAGTAAAATAACATTTGTAAAACAATGCATATTACAAAAAAGTAGCCATGCGCAAAAAAATAATAATTGATAAAAAAAATCTTATTATTACAGAAAAAAAATTTTTTTCTCTACCACTTTCTGCAGGCACATTGAATTAAATATTCACACTTGCTGAATTAAACATTGAAGAAGCCAGTGTGGTGTGCGCAAGATCGAATTGCGACAGAGGACCTCTTGGAGAGCAATAAAAGGATCTCGGTTCCATCTATATATACAGACGGCAAAAAAATTTTACTCGTATACTGCGCGCAGTCTTCAAAGAAAAAAATAACATTGCAAAAAAAGGGTTTAGTGTAATGGAAAAAATTTACTTACTAAAAATATCTCCTTGAAAATCATTGCAAAATGTCGGTCAATTTATTTCACATGACTTTGGCAATTTTTTTTATTGATTAGTACTTCATATGTGTTATTAAAAAAATTTTTTTACACCTTCACTACTGCAATGTTGAGTTGGGTGTTTGATCAATTGAATAAATTTTGGACGATGCTGAGCGCGTTTGCGTCCATTCGGAGTCGTTCGGGTCCTTTCGGGAAGAAAGCGGCAATTGGGGCAGTGTAAAAAATGTCTTTGACCTGAAATTGAAAATTTATTTGAAATCGACCCGTGAAAAAAGTGAATTGCATCTTTCGCAGAAAGTTATGACATGTGATAAGCATATTTAAAGATGAAAAGTAAAAGATCGATTGAAGTGGAGAAAGAATAGTTTATTCAGCTCTCATGGGTCATTGCTCAACGGGTGGTATATAAATTTCAACGAGAAATGTACGCCAACGGTCGTCATGGTATCGACGAGGGTATATGAGCCGGAGTTTTTCCCTTCGAAGACCTCCGGAAGTCGTGGTTGTATGCGGTTTGCCGTCTTATTTCTTCACTGCTAGTCCGTGACCCTATACTGCTCGCGATCGAAAATATGTTTAAAAAACGAAATATCGAAAGCACCCTCAAAATGTGTACAATAAACTTAAAATATATCCAACCGAACAATTTTTTTATTTCATTTTAAGAGTCATTACAGTCTGTACCTTTAAAAGGGTCAAAGGCAACTTGAACCGTGCTTGAATACCCAGTAGAACGAGATGAAAAGCTTCAACGTTTCTCTCCAACAGGGTGTACAGAAAATTTTTTCGACTCTTTCACGTCTCATGTCAATATCAAGATTTCGTTCGATTGACTATATGCACCCCTTGCCTTCAAAAGCACGTTACGTTTGCGACTCGAGAACCAAATTTTAGCATCAAGTACCTGTTTAAAATATGTCATTGCATCATTTCAAACTGAAAAATAATAAATATTCAGAAATATTTGATTAAATGAACTGCGATGATATATTGCCAAAAAAAAATTTTTGTTTTGTTATTAAATTTTAATAATATCTCTAAAATAGTCGCATGTTAACACCTTGCGGTCAACGTGAGAACTCCTATAGTCATCTTAATAATAAATTTTGATGACCTAGCTCGCGGAAACATCGAAATTTGACACGAATTTCATCTTATATATAAACCCATGATTTAATCCATGACTTTTTAGCAGAAAAACTATGCATCATATCGATTTATGTGTAATTGAGGTCATAAATATTAATTTGAAAAAGTAAAATACATATAAAATAACAGAAAAATGCAGGCAATGAAAAATTTTAATTAAAATTTAACCTTATATTACACTTTTAGTGACGTGTAAAAATAATTGTAATTTTTTTTACAAATCTAAGCAATATATTGAATTAATATTTTTGTGCAAATTTTTCTTTATTTTTTCAGCGTTTGACATAACAAATTTTTTCATTGCATTTATTCATATTGTTTATACCAGCGGATAATCCCAGTGATTTCGTGATATTATCCGGCAATTTCCCAAGAAAAATCTTCTCAGTGCACAATAAAGGAAATTTTGTTTACAGTGGACGATACGACGATCGTCTATAGCAGACGTGAACAAAACGATTTCCTAAAAAAAATATACACTATATATAAATTCCGCTCATGTGTCCCAAGCGTACAACGACTAAACCCTCTTAGCTCTTGGGGTTTGAGAAAATAAAGAATACAGCAAGCAGTGAATGTATAGGGGACCCGTGTGTATACCATAGCCACTCGAATATACTGTCTGAGTGCTTGAAGTTCACGAATTCCTGAGAAATCTCCTTTAGTCGACATTAGTCCTTTTTGGAGTTACTATACACATGTATACATTATATATAAAAAAAATTCAATAAAGCCAAACCAACAAGAGTAAAAAAAATTAAGTCACAAGACCAACGCAATGTCGCTTCAAAGCTCTCGGGACTGCAAAAAAATTTAACCAACGGAAAGAGTGGCAATATTCGATTTCCGATGATTAGCGCCAGTCAGCGATTTCCTGGAGAATTTTTTTTTTTTAATTTGGCATCACGGTGTGGATCGCGTCCACTCGGTCGAGCAGTGACGAAGCTGCCACGAAATAAAACAGAGTTTGAGGGTCGAAAAATGTGCAAGAGAGAAAAAAGAGGAAACGAAAAAAAAAATTGAGAGAACAGAGTGAATGGGAGCTGCTGTGAGTGCATTTTCGGTCGATCGTTTTATTCCATCGCAAGTATATCGCGCTCTCGCTCGCCTCACATGTGTTGTAGCTTGCCGACCTCATCGGCGAGAACTGAATAGACGAAAACTCACGGGGAATCCTCCATTTTGTGACATAGGAGAAGCTTCATTGACATCCACTAGCAAAAATCGAGATTTTACTCAGCTGCCTCGCATCGCTTCGTGTGTCCAGCGTTCGGTTGCGCGGGTGTGTTTTTTGTATAGCCAATATATGTGTGTATATATACACTTTCCAAAAGCTATTATATATATATAAGGGTAAAATGAGCAAGCGGATGAAACCCGAGAATCTCAAGAAGATTCTTCAGGAGTTGCAAATCATCTGACTTTTATGGTTACTTGACGCGCGCGGTTTTCTAAACGAACTTTATACCCTGATGAAATTTTTTTTTAGTGTTAACAATCGCATAATTAAATGTTGGTAGAAAAAACGAATTTTTTTTTTTTCAAGTTCTGTTCATTTTCATTAATTATTAACTGTTAATAAATCGATATTTGTTATTGCTGTATCTGTAGAGGCGTATATTCCCTATAGAAAAAAACCGATTATTTCATATTACAAAAGCAGTTGCCGATTTTAATATTTAAAATTTTTATTTAATCAATATGCTAAAAGAGCTATAAATAATTATTTTGGGGTAGTGATTATAATCGGAAATTTATAGAGGATGTCTTTCCAAACGTTTTTGCGTATTATTGGTTTCAAAATGTTAATTAGAGCCGGAGATTAGATAATTTTAAAAAATAGACCCCCTAAAAAAAATTAATGTTCACGCCATACTTTTTATATACGTTAAGTTTCGTATATAACGTTTGAGATGCGTTATTTTATTCACTGTTAATAAATTCTTCTCTCAGTGCACCCACATTGCGGCCATTTTTACGTTTTTTTTTTATTGACATTTCGCAGGGATTGAAATTAAAGTGTGCTCAATTCACGTTCAAGATGAAAAAAAAAAAGAATTCTTCAATCATTAAATTCGATTGAAGAGCCGAAAAATCTAGAGCACAACTCGGCTATAAATATTTCCCAATTAATGCCAGAGAAAACGAAAAAAATCGAGGCAATATAACAAGTTTATTGGACAGGTATATGACATCGTTATAACGATTTACATGGATGTTTAAAATTGTATAGCGAACAAATAGGTATAAAAGGAATCGACAATGTATAACCCACAAATGTTAGTCATTTCCGATTTCTCGTGGTTCTCACGGGGGAATTTACTCTGTCGCTCTTGGCAAGCAAAGACTAAAAAAAAAAAATTGCCAGCAAAATTTTGTTGACATTTTAGACCAGTGAGAAATGAATAAAATCAATATTTACTGCGCTGCATACTATACTTATCTGATTGTTCGCATTATTATTCTTCCGCTTGTATACTTTTATCCGGTAAATTCGCACTAATTGTAAATGAGAGTGCACACGCTTGAAAAAATAAATATTCCCTCGTCTTTATAACGTGAATTTATGGCTAACAAACTTTCACAAGCCGACAAAAGTGTATCAAAAAATTTGCCGGACAGAGCGGGTCGCGTAGAGGCACCTGCTTTACTCGAACGTTTTCAACCGTTCCAGCTAAGCGCTCACAGAGGCTCTCAACTGGGTTCAAACATTTTTTCTGAACGAAATTTTTCTCCTTTAAATTATATCCGAAATCCTAATAAAACGGGATCGAACGCGCCTTCGTGGGAGCTAAAAAATGGTTGATCAAAAAATAAAAAAAATTTTTTCTGACAGCTATTCGAGAGCAGACGAGACGGCGTGTGCCGACAGAAACAGCTGACTTTTCGTGTGTGCGTTGTGCAACAGCTGGGCCCGATAAAGGGACCGGTGCACATTCCCGGTCTTTACGCAACAGTGTGTATAACCACGCTGTAATATATTGAATAATGTGATACCTGATGGTGAAGAACGCTTTTCCTCAGCTCGCGTCGATCCTCGCGCCATCTGCAATTTTCCTGCCATCTCCTCGACGATTAATATCAATCATTATTAATGGTTATACCTGTAAAGTATGTATATATATCGTGTGATTATAATTTAAAGGATCGTCGGATTTTTCCCTCGCAGGGGACTGCAACTGTTACGCGCGCTTCGACACGTGGGAAAATCGACCACCGCTTGCTTCCGCCCCGTATAACGACTTTCGCTTTTTTTTCTTCTTTTTATTGTATCCACTCGCTATTCCTGCGTTTTACCGAATTTTCGTGCGCATGGGAATTTGCATCTGGCGTCGATTTTAACACGCTTTTTCCGAGCGCCGCTTCATTTTGTTGTTTTGCACATATTTGTTCTGTTGATTTTGTTTTTAGTACTATTATCAGACTGTTGTAAAATATTACGTTTTATCGGAGGTTTTATTAGAGAGTATAATTCTTTAATTAATAAAAAAAAAAATGCATGATGCCACTCATACTCAAGAAAAAATTATTTTAGTTCGCATGAATATTCAAATCTATGTTGAAATATTTTAATTATGTAATTTAATGAATTTTTTTCGCTTAATAAAAATATCTGTAGAAAATTTTTGATTTTTTTTTTTTTTTATGTCAGGACAATCTAAAATAGTTTTTGAGAAAATTATTATTTTGTTTTTATGTAATGAATTTTTTGAAGGGATTTTTATAGAGAGAATTTTTGTTGGTATATTGTTTAGACGTTTTGTGTAGTATTTTTTTCTCTGCTTTTAGGCACAATTTATATCAATACTGTAAGCTACCCTCTCGCGTTAAACATATATCTTATTTTTCCCTCTCAATCTCGCGGAATATATTATTATACAACGTGACAAATTGATCACATTTACGTCACAGTTAAATATTTAGGTATATAATGACACTGAGAGCGCGTCTGTCAGGGTGCTCTCGGTATCATTTATATTGCATAAAATGATAATAAATAACGCCGACTTTGTCTTTTCTATATGTATATAAATAAATCTAGTCAGAAGTCTCTCAACAATGTGAAATAAATTCGAATAAATGAAAATTTGTCGTCAGCTTTGTATATTTATTCACAAAAATGAAATATACGAAAAATTCAATGTGTGTCTTATTTATAAGTATATATAAAAAAATTTTTTTCTTAGAAATACTTCAACCCAATTAAAAATTTTCATTTATTTTTTCCTTTAATAAATCTGTTTTTTTCTTTAAATCTAGTTATAACTTTTCTAGTAACATTTTGTCAACTGGAAAAAACAACAACAATTTTTATTTAAATCTTAAAATTAACTTATTTGAATACAATTTAAATTCAGCTATATAAAGAAACTGGTGAAATTGTTCACACCGCCATAATTTAGTGACTGCATGCGTTCGCGAGTTTGGAGGTGCCATTTACTCGCAATGCTTGCGGCTTTTGACATGCAAAAAATTCTTTCAAACTGCGCCCACGGAGGAAAGAAATACGAAAAGCGGATGTGTCAGAGGAATAAGAATAATCGGGTATTTTTGCGTACCGCAAGAAAGATACAAATATATATGAGCATTTATTCAAGTCTTTTCTCCCGGAGAAACTGCACGACGACCCTGTATATATATTCAAGAGTGGCCACTCGACCTCGTTTTCACGTGTGTCTTATATCCAGTCACTATACCCTGAATGCAAGTATTTGCATTGGGGACCGAGGGTAAACGCATATGGATTTCATAACGAACTTGAAGCATGTGCAAACGTAATATACTGCAAACAGAAAAAAGATAGTAGTAGCATCAGAACTTATATATTTACTAAAAAAACTATTTAATCCATTTTTCATTCAAGTCGAATACTGATTTTTTCATTTTTTCCAACTGCATGCAAATAAAAGTGCATTCAAAATGTGTATTATTTTTTTATTTATACTTTATCACTCATAAATCAGTGTTCTGTAGTGAAATTTTTTATTTTTGAACGATATAGTTGTATTGATGCTTCAAGTAGATGCTGCAGCTATTTTTTTGTTTTTAATTTTTTCAATGTATACTCACTGACGATACTTTCGATTAAGCGAGCGAATAAATATCATCATAAATCGTACGGACGTCGAGAGTAAATACTCGGGCGTGTTCGCACCAGTGCTTGACCCCGATTGGCCCTACTGTCGAGTTTGTATAGAAATTACGTTGTAGCCAGGAGAGATTGTTGTATATACGCTACAGGTATATGTATTCATTTGAGCGTAAATTTCAGGCTTTTGCAGAGTGCATCCGATTGTGTCGCATGGATATAAATTTTCAGGTCCTTTCTCTTTTTCTCGCGTATATGAGGGTGCTTTGCTTATAACTTGTCATTCGTCTGCTATTATTATTTATTTTTACATATGTGCAAAATATATTTAAATTTCACGCTTCTTCGTTTTGGTCAGATTCATTAAAATAGAAATTATAAAAGATAAATTATAATTAGTTGGATATATTTATCATATTTTGTGATGTATTAAAGTTGGCCACCGCGTCCTGAATTTAATCAAGACCACGTGCGAATAAGACGCGAGTGTTTCCACTTTAATCCACTTGTTCTCCCTGTTTTTTAATTTAATTTTTTTTACTTTGAAAAAATCTTATTACAGTATAGTCGTGTCAAATGGGACGAAAGGCGAGGAGGGCGTACAAGTAAGTGTAATAACAGGAGGCAACTCAATGGTGCACAATGTGTACACCATATATATAGGCTGTGTATATATATATGGCATTCTCTCTGCTTGCTTCTCTTCGAGGCATTTCTTTCACCCACGAGACCGTTTTCCTATATATACGTCCGGATATCGCGCACGAACGAGAGGGAATCCATTTTCATCGTCGGCAGAAAAATCCTCGGGAAATCGTATATTCGCGCGCGTCTTGTGCTCCATGTCTATCCCATAACCGGAAGTGGACGGATATAAATTCGATTTCGACATGAGTGATATCGTGACTGAAAAAAAAAATTGAACTTCTGAAATATAATGAGTTTTCTATTAAAAATCTTAATGAATAAAATATATTACGAAATGAAATATATATTTTTTAGATAAAAACGAAATTTTGGAATGGTTTTGCACGTTGTTTTATCATTTTAATAATAACGCGCTTGAAAAAGTATATATAGTTTATTATTGTGTATGTGTTGATGTTTGCTGATGCATATAAAAAAAATTGTCGGTTTGATTTTAATAGGCAAAATAGATCCAATCTGCATGACATCTAGAACGCCTTGATGTCACTCCTAGATAAGACCACAATATAGTCGACTTATAATCCTGGAAACGACTGATCCTGCAAGTTTTCCCACGCAATTCATTATATTCCATTTCTATAGACGTCATGACTATTAATTTCTAGGGTTATACGTAAATGACATTTGAAAATGATAAAAAAATTATCAGAGAAATTTATTGTCCATCAATAAAGTCAGAAATGACAAGTGACTCTTGTGGTAGATGTATATAATTACGTGATCTTGACATATTCGATTATTCAATGTTTCCGCAAAACGTTGCTGCTTTTATGAAAACTTTTTTTTGTTATTTCTATAATGCAATATTTATAAGGATCAATTTTTACAATAAATATATATTTTAAATTGTTAAAAGGTGACTGTACTATTTAATCTGACAGAATAAAAAAATACGGCCTTTTTGGATAATTAAAAAAAAAAACTAATTGATTGGAAATTTTGTGCAGAAGACGCGTGTATCATTGCGCAGACGAGTGGATATAGTTGTAAAAATCGGAAATTAATTGTTAAGTACGTGCACTAGCCGAAATCGGTCATTAACTGGAAAATGTGCATTACGAACGGCGTTTTGCGAGTTAATGACTGGTTCAACTTCACCTAAACTCAAAAACTCGTTTATGATTCGGGTCAAAACAAACAAAATTTACTCTATATCATTCTCTATTAATTATAGTTAAAATAATTTTAATGTCTAAAAATTTATAATTTATTTCTTTGCACAGTTTAGTAATAATATAATTGTTGAGCGGTCATTAAGTGGTGTTTTTTCACTTACGCGACATTTTTTTCACGTTTTTCATGTTGTTGCTATATTTTAATTGTTAATAAAATTATAAATTGTGAATTTACTATTTAAATGATATAATTATGTGCTCATTGAGGCTTAAATATGAAAATTTATTTAAAGAGCAATCATTTTCCACCAAATTTCCCTTAATCATTTACCGTATAGCGGAAAAATTGATAATTTCCAATGGGATCAATGCAGGTCACAATTTTTTTTTTTAACTGTCCGATTTACATGAAAAATTTGTGGGTTGTGTGATTTTCGTGTGAATTCAATGAGCATAAAACGCTGGAAGTAAATTTCATTTTATTACAACGGTCGAACCAAGGGTACACGACTATATATATGTACGGCGGGCGAACAAAAAATCGTCGGCCACGCGTCACACGATGCCCTCTCTTTCGCGTCTCTCATCTCCCAAGAGGCATATTTGTTCTAGTCGGTGAAAACGGTTTCTCGCAAGGTCGAAGATATTCCGCTGATCTCTATAGGCTGCTATCACTATCGACGATCGCTGCGCGTGTGTGAGACCTTTGATGTTAGATTTTTACGAGCGATTAGCGTCGTTTCGTCACTTTTGCTAGGCCCACGGGGGTAATTGAAAAAAAGACCTCCATAGCTTCATTTAGAGACATTAAAAAGATTTTTCTACATTGTCAAAGTTAATTTTTAATACAGATTTATTCATGTAAATATTATTTTTTCTTTTTTCGACAACTTAAAAATTTTAAGTGATATTTGTCACACATGTTTCGCACTCAGTTATTTCAAAATTAAGAAAATAATTAACTGTTTAATTTTTGTCATATTAAAAAATATACACTTGACCTCGCTGTGGCAAGGGGTCACAAAAAATTTGATGCGCGTCTGGAAGTTTGAGGAAAAAAAATCTTGGGATCTGCCGTCACCTTGCTTATATACTCTGGCCCATCTCATGCTGAAGAAATTAAATTTAAAAGCTATTCAGCTATATCATAAGCGGAAATTTCAACTTGGGGTATACCGACAGAAAAATACAAAAACTAAACATGAGCGAACTGACGCCATATACATCCCGCACATGGTCTATCTTACGCGTATTACTCACCGCCTCTGCCTTCTGTCTGTAGATCTGTATGAAAAATTTATTTCTCGACCTTTTTGCCGCGGCCAAACTGCCGCCTCCAAAATATCCCTTGCCATATTGCTATATGTGCTAGTGTGACGCGGGAGAAAAAATATTTATCGCAAAATACTGGTAGGAAAAACGAAAAAAATATTCCTGAATGACGTGCACATCAGTTGAGGGGAATTTTTTTTTCCCCGATTTTATGATGCTTGCTCGTATTTTTCAATTTACGATCGCGTACGTGAATATTTTTGCAAACACGATCCGGCTGTTGTTGTTGTTAGTATTTTTTTTAAGCACCCGTTATAAAATAAAAGATGCATATGACATATACTATAGGAAATGTCCCCGCGATAAAATTTGAATTTCGAATACTTATGCCTTTGACGATGGAATATACTATGAAAAGATTATTTATTTTCATGCACGCGTGGCCCACAGTTCGCCCAAGTTGTTCTTTGCTCTATAAAGTCTTCAGGAGCGTAGTATATACGATGAAGGAGAGATTTTTCATGGCTGATGCATTAAATGCATCGTTTTGCGACCAAGTTTTCAACGACCGCTCCAATCTATGAAACACGCTGCTAAACATTCTCATATATACATGGCAGAATTATACACTCGAATTTATTTTGAAACATATCATTATATAGATATACGAGTCAATAAAATAATTTTTCATGGGCCGGGAGATTTTATCAATTTTTTTTTAACCAATCTGATGTAAAAACTTGAAAATTTGAAAATTATTTTAAGTTTCTAAATTTTTATTTGTAAAAAAATTATTATTTCAATTTTTCCTTCAAGAAATATTTAATATAAGTTAGAAATGCTCACGTGCGTTTAGTTTTTTACTGATTTTTTTTACTAAGCCACTTAAAATAAAAAATCCATTCTATATAACGAAAATTGAAACTATGATTCAAAAGTTGCTTAATATCAACATTTTTTAATGAGAATGTGCACATATATAGTATTTCCCACTTAGATTTTAAATTCTAAGAAAATTTTTCTAAGAAATTCTAAGAAATCCACGAAAGCTGTGAATAAATTCATATATTCGGGCCAAGGTCTAAATCCACCAAAAATCATTATTTCTCCTGGGTACTTGCGACTGGATGACCTCACTCGATTCAGAGGTTATGCCCAGCGTGTTCAGGTCAAAATACATCGAATGGCGTAGACCAATTCAAGATTCATTAGTGTCTCCCCACTGAGCGATAAGTTGGATGGTAAAAATCGACTGAAAATGGCAATTTCTTTAAGTTATCTCAGCTGGATCATCTCATCGCCCGATCGTAGTGATGTGCAGGGCATTGGCGTATTCAGGTCGTTTCTATACATCGAAATTTCAGAGAAAAAAAATTGTTTTTCAATAGATACAGCACGATATTCAATGATGAGGCACTTTCCGTTTTTGAAATTATGTAAAACATATAGTGTTTTGTCATCTAGCGTATTGTTTATATCTAGGATAATGATCAAATATTCATTGAGTTGAATATACGCGATTGAAACAGTCGAATTTGAGTGTTTTACTATAGATGATATTACATAGTCAGACAGAGCTTATCACAATGACGAGATGGAAGATTTATTCTCTCGTCAAAAAGTGTCTAATGGGCCCTCTAACGATATCTTTTATAGAGCCCGCGGTTATATAGTTGGCATGGCCATCACGCTCATTCTCCAGAAGGTTTTCTCGTCATTTCCTAACTGCTGCAGGATGATAAAATGGGTCATGAAAATGGCGAGTCGGCGGAATAATACGAAATTTTGATATGAAACTTTGCCTGGATTTGAGTCCAGTGTTTTCCACGCCGCTTGACTTCAATGTCCGGGTAAAAATGGTTACATTTCCAAGTGCGTTAGCGTCACATTTGCACTTGGCTGTGCACAGCCTTTTGCATTAGTCCGCACTTCCCACACTCTGTTTGGTTAACGAACCAAAATATATTCGCACAACGTTTGCACCCGTCGAGCCTCAATTTTATGCCATGTTCGGCCGGTTTTCGACTTGCAATCTTTGCACTCATGTATTGATCCATAAAACCACTGGAGTAAAAAAAAACGATTAAAAAAAGAATTTAAAAAACATCACTTTTATGATTGTCAGATATCTTCGTTTTTTAAATCGAAATAACTTCAATACTATTGAAGATAGAAATTTTTCTCAAAGGATATTTATTATAGAGAATTTTACTAGCTATAAAAAAGGTCTTTACTAAAATTTATCTAAATCGCATCCTTAACAAAATATTAGCAGATAAAGTGTTTTCAAATTTTCATTCATTAAAATAAATTTATTTTAGGACTGTATAAAAAAATGATTAAAGTAACAAAATTTTTTGTTAGAGACTATAACAATCTAAATTTGTATGTAACAGTGATCGCTAGTACCGAGCACCTTGCAGTGAATATTTACGGGGTGCACTAAATATTTCCGGCAAAAAAAAAAAAAAAATCCAGAGACGCTCGAGAACATTATTCGTGTAGCGCGAATTCCTGCTTCTAAAATTTATTATTAATAATTCGTGTAGACAGTGGAAATTTTTTAATTAAGAAAAGTATTATTGGAGATAATGAAATGTTCTTAGCTGGTGGGATATATAAATGATGAGTTTTTGTTTCTTATTTTTTTTTTCCGCGGAAAGGTGGAGGTAAAGCTCCCGCTCTTCTGTTGTATATCGGAGAATTGTAAAAGAGGATTTTACTTGCGCACAGTTTAAATCGACTACTCTTTACGATTTAACGCTCGATCGAAGTAGCGCTATTCGCGCGTCGACTTTCTACGCCTCGTTTGAATATCCTCCGGGTACTCGAACCTATTACGGCCCATTTGAAAGGGTTTACCGACGAATAGTTAACGCGTCTGAAAAGTTAAAACTTTTCTTCGAGTTGAGTCGTGTACATTTTGCACATTTCTATTTGTTTTTGTTTATTTTATTTTTTTTTAAAGACTTTTCCAAGGAGAAAATCCTCAAACAGGCCTTGCAAAATACAAAAATTTTTATATTTGTCTTTTTGCCGACGAATATTTTTAAAAACTCAACTCTATTTATCAAAACATTGAAAAAAAAAAAAATTTTTACAACATTGAAAGTATGAACAATGGAATTTTTTTGGAAATCATTTTTATACTACAAAAATTAATATTTATTTTATATAAATTACATCGATATAAATGATTTTATTGAATGTAATAATTATTTCTAAATAAACAAATGATATAAAATAATTTTTGATTTTTAAAAATGAATTTTCATTATGAATTAAACGCTAAATTTTTTGTTTGGCGGTTCTCAACGGTGCATAGCATTATATATGAACACAAAACGAGCGAGAACGATGAAACAATTGCACTCAACTCACAGCGGAGTAATACACATATATATGCATTATATGCACGCCCATATTACACGCTGTATACAGCAGTATATCCCAGAACAATTGTAATATAAAATCCACTGCATTTATATAAGCTCGAGAAAATTTCCTGAGAAATTCTTGCTACCTGTTTTATTTTTCATTATATTGATTATATCGTTAGAAAAAAGTAGTAGAAAATATTTTAAAACTGTAATTTTTCACAAAAAAAACGGATTTTCTAATTTTGCTGCGTGTTAAAAGCCTTCATTTGTGCGACAATTCAATTGAATATACATTGACATGCTTCCGTGTAGTTTATACATGCATATATGTACATGTATAAAGTGGGCTGTTGTGTACTTGCACGATGAAACTCGTTTTTCCCCCTTCTCGATAGCTCAGTGAGAGTGAGAGTAATATCGCTACTTTCGTTTGAATTCTCCGGGTGATGTCATAAATATTACCCAGTACCGTGACCTGAAATAATCCGGCTTTTTGCTCGGGCTGACGAAAGGCTTGAAAATGAGGAGCAACAACAAGCCGCGTAACTCTCGTCTTACTTCCATATATATAATAAATTTGCGCATTATATGCAATTATTCACAAAAATATAGTAATACGTCTGCACTCGACAAAAGCTCGGGAAGAATTGGCGACGTGGTCGATAGTATTGATTTTTCGGTGCCTGCACACGTCAGAGATGTCAAAAAGCAATTAAAAATTATCGATAGAGTCAGGCTCACCGGACTTTCCCACGAAAACTGCCAGTTCTTCCTGGGTTTTTGCTGAGTGTGGACGTCTCGAGGAGTGCTGTGAGTGAAAATTTATACATATTGCCATTTTTTAAATTTTTGTATAACATTGAAACATATTTTTAAGTGACTTTCAAGTGAAATTACGCTGTTTCTATCGAAAAAGACGACGTTTGCATGGAAAAATCATGCGTTTTGCACCGAAAAAGTACGTGATTTTCACAGCAAAAGACTAATTTGACGATTTACACGGGGATTTTTACATTTTCATGTCGATAAACGATGAATTTATTTGAATAATGAATTAATTAACAAATAATTTGCAGAAATAGCAATGTATAAAATTTTTTACTCACTCTACGCCTCGACACGTTTGCACTCTCCAAAAACCCGGGAAGAACTGACTCACGTGGTTTACAGTATTGATTTTTTTCTGATATCAGTACACGTCAGAGATATCAGAACAATTATCGATAATGCCGAGCTCAACGGAATTTCCCACGATAACTGGCAGTTCTTCCCGGATTTTTCCTGAGTGCGGACGTCTCCAGAAGTGTGGTAAGTAAAGTTTTTTACATATTGCCATTTTGTTTGCATTGGTTTTGAAAATTCCTGCGTTTTGCACTGAACAAATTATATAGGTGGTTTACATCGAAATTTTTACATCTTCTTTATCAATATATAATGAATTTTTTACTAAATAACAATTATTTTCTGATTGAATGCGAAATAACAAAAAATACATTTATTGCATTGAGCCATAAGTTACGCTATAGCCTTCTATCCTTATAAGTGGTGTTGCAAGATAAGTCTGGACAATTTAGCAAGTATTTTCTGGGTCATTAATATTCATGTATAAATATCTGGGAAATTAAACGAGAAACACGATTTATATCAGATATATCTCGTCCTATACAAAATTTCTCAACCAAAAATTTTTAATATCTCTCATAATTTTTTTTTTTTCATTAAAAAACACTTTTTTTTTTATTCGTTCTTGTCGATAATTGTTATCTTAAACGTCTCTGCTCAGTCAATGGTTTAAAATAAATTTTTCCTCAATTAAAAACTGCGAAATCAACGAGAAAAATATCATATGAGAGAAAAATTTTCTCATTCACGAGGTAGACTAACTTCTAAATGATGTATAATATATGTTGAGTATATTAAAGAGGTATAATGACTAGATATATATACTTTAGCGTCCGCTATTAATATATATGTACATGATGGCCAGACGTCGATTATAGAAAAAGAAATTAATAGAAGCAAAGCTGGCAAGAGAGAGACGATTGCAAGGGAGTGAAAGTGAGCTTGCGTCAGTCATAATTTCCGGTAGAGCTTGTCGAGATGGCCGGAGGTAATTTTGCGTCTAGTATAGTCATCCGCGTGTGATTTCAATCGCCGCACTCATCAACTCGACTCTCGATAGATTAACGATTAACGATATCCAATCAACCATCAAGATCATCAGGCGATGGTGTCCATCACAGTTCAACTCCTTTGTCATTATAATTTTTTTTTTCATCCAGATTTAATAATAATATCTCGCATCCACATAGCGACCATATCGATATCAAAATTTGTGACCCAAAAAAACCAAATATTTTTATTTTTTAGATCTCGTATCGAAAATTTATATTTTTCTTTTTTTTAAGATCTCGTCAAAAAAAAAAAAAAACAGTCGTTCACGCATTTCGAAATTTTTTTTACTGAAAATTCGTGAGCAACCTTAAAAAATGCTTGTATTGGGCTGATTTTTTTAGCGAGCTTTTGAAATATGATAAAATATAATTTTTTTTTGATACGAGACCCGAAAAAGAAAAATAGTGGGTTTTTTTCTGTGTCAACGTATAATAAATATATTTTATTATATGCGTTTTAATTTAAAAATAGTACTTTTAATTGAAATATCTGAGGTAGATGGATAAATTCAAATTATATATAGCACAAGGTAATTGACAAGTGACCCTATAGATTTATATAATGTAGATTTAGTAATTTAAAGCGTTTTATACACCACTATTTTTAGGATGGACATTATTAGGGTGATTTTTCACTGCGATTGACTGCCTTGTGATAATTCGTCGATACTTCTTTCTAATTGATTCTAAGTAGAATAAATGATATTGCAAAAACGTGTTACGGGTGCACGATTAAGTTCTTTATTCCGAGCTCACGCCGAAGGATACGTGACCGATTTGTTTCGGTTGAAAAATTCGAAATGCTAGTCTTTGAATTAAAAGCAGAGATTTACGCGTACTTTAATGCACCCTAGCTCGGATCAGTTGCGAGGCAAATATGAATTTTTATGCAGATTCTTTATCGGGCATTTATTAAGCAAAGTATATACACCGCACGTGCCACGAAAATCCAGTCATATCGATCAATCTTCAAAACGGTTTTGCGCGAGATATTCTCTGTGAATTAAGGTAGCTATATATATACGTGTGCTGACAAACTTTAATTCTTCACAACCCCTCACGTTTGATTAATCGATATGATAATGATGTGATGCATCACTTTTTGTCATCACCTCTTATACCTTGATGTCCATCATGATAAAAATTTTTCTGAAGCCCAGAGAGAGATGATTATATTGCCTCAAAGAGTCACTTATTAAAATTATCATTCTCTTATAATGTGGGGAAATTATTTAAACTAAATTTACTACTAAAAAAAAAAAGAGAGAAATTTATATTTATTGATTATATACGATTGTTTTTTGTACAGAATTCAATTTTTACAGCAGTAATTGATCATAAATATTGAGAGTAAATCATTTTTAAATTACAAAATGTTTAAATCATTGAAATCTTTGTGTATAATATATTTTTTTTTATTATTTCAAGTATTTAAAGCCAAAAGGGTATATGACCAAAAAATTTAGATTTTTTTACTTGCTGATATCTTGATAAGAAAGCAAGTTACACAAATTTTGTTGAGAATCAATTTTTTAGCTAATCAAATTTCCTACAAAAAAGGTTTCTTAAGAAAAATCGGTATCTTTAATGGTTTGAAAGATATTTTGATTTTTAAAATTCAGAATTTTTTATAAGAAGCTCTTTTGAAAAAATTTAGAAATACTTCAACTACGAATATCTTGATAATGATGCGAGTTAGACAAATTTTGCTTAGAATATATGTTTTAACTAATCAAATTTCCTATAAAAAAGGTTTCTTAAGAAAAATCTGTATCTTCAATGGTTTTGAAGATATTATGATTTAAAACAACAATTATTCCTATATGTACTTTTGTTTTTAGAGATACGATTTGAATTTTTTTTTTTAAATCTCGATTTTTATAATTGTGAATGGATTGGGTCATTTTTGGGAAATTTTTTCGGTTGGATATGCCATCCAACTATGTATTCGCGTGCTTTTTGATGATGCATTAGTCCAACAAATAATCTTTATATACTTCCCGAGAAATATAACGGTCGTTTGAAGAGTTGTGAGACCATTAATTACCTCGATTGCACCCATTAATATCCGTGAAATTCTGCGCGCATTCAGCGATGCGTATATATATACACACAAGGATAATGTATAGAAAATTTCTCGTAAAAGAGTTCATCGATCGATTATTTATAGAAATGGATATTTATAGAAGAAATATGCATATACATTTCCGACGAAATTAGCATGAAAATTCATTGTATATTAATTAATGTAGTTATACTTGTTATACCTCCACACTTTCGATTTGCACATATTAATATGCAAATCCATGTAACAAATATTTATTTATTATTATTGCAATTTATGTTACCATATTGAGAATGAAAAAAAAAAAACCAATTCTAAACTTTTTATCCACATCATTTTCAGTCGGTAATTTGAAACACAAACAGATCTATAACCGATGGATAGAATAAAAAAAATTTTATTCCTAATATAGAAAGGTAAAGTGAAATTTCAATATATCGCGATATATAAGCGATATATGAATGTAGTTTAAAATTACTTTCTCACTCCACTGGATCGAGTATTGAATTTCTTGCCGGAAGTGGGAGCGATTCGAGGGCGACTTACGCAAGTTACCGGAAGGATATTTATTCAAAGTCTTTCTCTTATATAGTTTCTGTATTGAGAAGCAAGTACATAACTTTTCGACCGGATAAAATTAAATTCAAATGATAAAACTTTAGTCTTGACATGTGGATATCTTAAAAACTTTAGCAGTAATTTAATAAAAACAGACTCAAATAAGGCGAAAAAAAAAAATATCAATCCATATATAAAATTAAACTAACCATAAAATTTGAAATTAATTTATAGTTCATATTTTTTTTAATATGATCTATGTTACATCTCTTGCTGTTTCAAATCATAACATCTTCAAAACTATTGAAGATAGAGATTTTTTTCAAAAGACCTTTTTTGTAGAGAATTTTATTACCTACAAAATAAGTTCTTAACAAAATTTATCTAATTCGCATCCTTATCAAGATATTCGCAGTAAACTGATTTACAAATTTTTTCAATCAAAAGATCTCACATAAAAAATTCTGGCTTGTTAAAATCAAAATATCTTCAAAACTATTAAAGATACAAATTTTTCTTAAGATTTCTTTTTTGTAGAAAATTTTATTAGCTACAAATTATATATCTGACAAAATTTCTGTAACTTGCATCCTTATGAAATTTTTTGTAAGAAAAACAAAATTTGGAATGTAATTGAAAATTGATTTAGTATATATAAAGGCATGTCATTTAATTATGAAGTTTACTATTGTATACAAATTATTGACAAGCTTGTACGCAAGTTGGGAAGATTGCAAAGTGAAGGCTCAGAGAACTCGAGGCAATTGCACAAGCACAATTTGCAAAATTCGTCGTGGTGTTGGTGATTAATCTCCGGGCCAAGGGAGTAAACTTCGTAATTTGTATTCAAGATTGCTTGGAGGTTGACTGAGGAGAACGGTTGAATTTTAAAGTCGTCGTGGCGGTATACAGCGGCGGTTTTCAGTGCGCCCAGTGAGAGCAACCAGTGGTTGCCCGAGGTCATAGCTTGTGCATCCCGCCGCCCTCATCGTGATGCGAATACGCTTGATAGGATAAGCCTGTGTTGCCTACATCAGGCTCAATGGTGAAAAATCATCGTTGATCAATAAGATTTCAAGAATTCACTGCTCCTGCTTTATCGATTTATCGTGAGAGCTCCTGTTTCTATCTCGAAAGAGTCCAACTACCTCCAGGAGCTTATACATATACATATACCTTTTTTTGTCCCGTGCACTACTGCTGAATGCGAGCTCACGGATCCGTAAAGTCGGTATATATTTCACGGTGCCGAGCTTCCGGCTCGTCGATATGCCAACTTATATTTAAGCTCTGGCATATCGACGAGCATCCGTTGGGATATCTGCCGCTTCGCCGTTGGCGCAAATGGCTCCGGGAAAACTTCTGCTCTTTGTACCGCACATGTATATACCTAGGGACTATGTATATGCATTCAAATAGTGCAGAAATTTATTGTAACGTTACGGAAATGAGGATAGACGTCGGGATTTTATACATAAAACGCTGCTTGATTTAAATATCACTATATCGAATAAATTGGTCCTATGACACTTTTGAGTTTGTCAAAAATGCATCGTATAAAATCACTAAATATACAATCATCCAACGCTTTTATTTTAATATGAAAATATTAAAAAATTGTGAAATTATATATAGAGTTGAAAGAAAAATCATTCTATTATTTTTTTTTAATTATTAAAATATAAAAAAAACTAACTTTTTTAATATTTTTTACATCCTATCAAACATTTACTGAATTTCTCCAAAAATTTTACGACATAAAAACTTTTTATTACTCTCAGTAAAATGAGTTTTTATGCCTAAATCTTGTAAAATTATAGTATAATACATATATATGTATAATTTAAAGACACTTTCAACATAAAAACATAATTTTACTTTCTATTTTATCTACAAAAATCTTGTTAAATTGCAGATATATATTTCACCAAAAAAAACCCAACTATATAATTACACTTTTTTTTTAACACACAAAAATTTTTTGTACTCAATATAAAAACGAAAATTAACAACAAATTTACACGAAAACCCGACGAATATATAGCGTAATTTCCAGGATAATTACATTATAAAAAAGCTGCATCATTGAGTGGCAGAGTTAACAGTTTCTTATATTATATACGGAGAACAAAAGTGCAGACAAAACAGCGCCAAGAATTTGAATATACATCCGCTATAAATACACAAGCTATATATTCTGCAATATAACCTTCATAACGTTGTTAAAGAGCCCTGGGCAAAAAACTACGGTTAAAGGCAACATTTATACGGCGCACAAGAACATCAACAGAGTACAAGCATCCTGAAACTATCAAGAATCATCTTGACAGCGTTCATCACGCATCATTGCATAGTAGTGCTCGTCCTCATGAATCGAGAAAATCATAAAACCTTGCGAGAATGTCGGGGAAAAATCGATAAACAGCGACACACACTGGCCCCATATGCATCTTGTGGGGCATTAAGACCCCACTGGATTAAGTATGCCCTCTACTCTGTGATATACGACGTTCTAAGGGCCACATAATATCAAGTTAGGCCGTAATATCGCGTTCAGGCAACACGAATGTCGAGCGAGAGCAGACCATCAAAGAGAAAGATACTTGAGGCCACGGAGGTCTCCTTCGTGGAAGTCTCACACGTCCGGACTGCCAACAATTTCCTTCTTCTTCCTTTTCTTAACTCTCCCACCGCCAACGCGTCTCGCTCAACCCATCTGGCAGTATGACTCTCGCAGACAATAACGTCCTGCATTTTCTCTTTACGATACTGCCATTCGCTTTTCCCTTTCTTCGTGTCCTACTCGCTCGTTCCGCTATAGCATTATTGCAATCGTCGCATTCCATTTTACTATACTCGTGTCCTCGTCTATTGCCTGTGGTGCATCAGCCCTCACTGATGCGGTCACGAAGCGGTCTCTGACTTGCCTCGCGAGAATTCTTCATT
The DNA here is from genome assembly GCA_002156465.1 of Macrocentrus cingulum. Lineage (NCBI taxonomy): Eukaryota > Metazoa > Arthropoda > Insecta > Hymenoptera > Braconidae > Macrocentrus > Macrocentrus cingulum. Next base: position 75,797 of record MVJL01004529.1, read on the forward strand.
TTTTTTCCTGAATCCCATATGATTTCGTTAAATAAGAAATAGTACCACGACGAATTTGATGTTTTCAAAAATGTGTAAATTAATTGAATTTCATTTTTTTTTAAAATCGACTTGGTGCTGCCACGTTATAGATTTTTTTTTGTGATTTTCGTAGGAGTTTGTCATGTGTTGGTTCTATTTTTAGAGATTAAGTCAAATAAAATTCCACCGAAATTATATATATATATATATATATACTTGGGAGTGCTTAGATAAAGTGATTAAATTGGGCTTTTATTTTTCTGGGTCACAAAAAGTAGTTGCCAGAAAATGTAGCTATATCTCGCTTGAAATAGCTAATCTGGATAAGTTGGATATCATATTAGGCAACGACATTATTACGTATAATAGATAAAAAATAAGTATCGTTAAATAAATTCGTTAAAACTGTTTAATAAAAAAAATATCTTATCATTCGGCACGTCTTTTTTTATGCTTCTTTTTATCTCAAAAATTCAGTTCGCCTTAAGTAATGATTTTTTCTAAGTCTGCATCATTACACGTGAAAATAAGGGAAAAACCGAGCAAAATTAACCATTTCTTTTGAGATAATTTAGCTGGATGAATCCGCTCGATTAAAATGATGTGCCCTGCGTGTTCAGCAAGTGAAAACACATCGAATGACGAATTGAGATTCAAGATTGATTAATATCTTTTCAGATTGAAATAGACATTTTGAGCAGTTGTGTTATTAGAATTTAAAATTTTTCAACCCTAAAAAGACGCTTTAGTATCTATATATAGTTTGGTATAAAGTTTTTTTTTTTATGTTGAGCGCTGAATTGAAGACAAAGAAATGAAAAATTCATAACTGAAATAGTATATATGACAGTTCATGAATTTAATCTGATCATCTAAAAATTTCACACGTAGCACTTCAATTCTCTATTTAAAAAAAAAATTTTTTTTTTTCATTTTTAGTATGAACCGACGTCTCATTCTCAAATTTGCCTTATTCGTGATGATAAGTCTAAGTTTTTTGTTATTCTTTTTTATTATATAAGTTGTATTTTGTCAAGGAGCTTTTGTATATGATAAACTTTTGTGACTTATCTCATGATAGTCATAAAGTGACGTTGGCAATCTCTTTGTTCATCGCAAATCTCAGCTTGTATAGTTTTTTTTTTCGCTTCGATCATCGCTTCTGACTTTTCAGTCAAGACGCCTTTTTTTTTCTTTGCTATGCACATGGCTTCGGAGATACCGTGCTTTGAAGTGGCTTCCAAAAGCGAAATGCAACGGACAAGTTGATAGTGATAAACTTTACGATGCTCGGCTGTGTATAGGAATAGTTTTAGGTTATAGTGTGTATATATATGTGTATAACCCCAGGTGAATCGCCCAAGACTCCGTATCGACGAAGATATAGTCGACACGACCATCTATCAGAATCGTGAGACTGCATTTTTCACTCATCATTTTCTTTTTATATTCGCCGCCATGTATATATACGTATATTCTCTTTCCAAAAGCGACCTCGCTCTTCTTCCAACATATTTCGAGGAAATTTTTTTATGTATCAGCTCTTTTCATCTCTCGAAACCGTCAATATTTCCATACAATGTTCATGTCACCTCGGGGCGCCCATTATGTTACTTTTCGTGCGCTATTCAAGAGCACTATTAAATTATAACCATGATTGCTTAAATCTGTCTTTTTTTCTACATATACCTCTAGATACTCAACATATTGCTACATCAGCATCAGTGTAGGAATGAAAAAAAAACATCGAGTTATGGTTTACTCGAAATAATTGATAATTGACATCGATTAACGATTTTTAAATGAAAATTACTTTTTAATATGACTTTAAAAAAAACATTCGGGCAACAGTTGTATTAAATTTAAATATACTTTTATGTTAACGCAAATAAAAGATCATTTAATAATAGTCATATCAATTAAATTAAATAAGTGAAGGCTATTAATTTTTATTCAATTCAAATTGTGTTTAATTGATTATAAATGAAGACAGAAAAGTTATTCTCAGAAAAAAACATGCTTAAAATATATTTGCAATTGTCCTTTTTAAGTAGAATTGATGTTTTTTGATTTTTTAAATTTTGTTTCTAAAGGTAGAATTAAAATAATTCAGTTTTCAGATGTATATATCAATTTATTTCTGAATGTATTAAAAAAAAAATACGTCTATATACAAATAGCCTTTTAGCGATGCTTCCTGGGGCTTAGTCTGATCCTTATAATTTTTTGTTGGACATAAAATCGAGCAGTATATACGTGCTGCGACATTCTGATCCGGGATCGTGCCGGATATATTCTAGAGCATGAGGGCCCAAGCGACGGAACGTGATCGTGGCAGTGCACTCTGCTCGAGACGGACCTTTGGCAGTAGAGGCCCAACAATGGGGCTCAAGGATATTTGTCTTTGGGCCTGAGAATAGTGGTGCGCGGCGTCTGGGGAGGCATCAGAGAGAGCGAGAAAATTACCGACAGACGGAGCGCGAGGTTGTGGAGAAACTGGTTTATGTTTTATGAAAAAGATATAAACTTGCTTCTCGAGTCTTCCAGCAGTGTGTTTGCCACCCTGAAAATGCAATGGGACAGCATCTTTATCAGATGGAAAATAAAATTGATTCCCTTCCCGATGATTTTCTGCTATCAATTCGATTAACATCTTCTCACTGCGCGTATACATACATCTTGATCGCCTATATACGAGAAAACTCGTTTCGCCAAATATTTATCTTCGATTTCGTTCTCGTATAAAAGCGTAAAGGAAAAAAAAGAGAGTATACTTTTTTCCCTCGTGGAACTACGCCTCAGATCAAATACTTTTTTTTATTACCTCTCATGGGTGATTACCTCATGGGTGATTACAAGCTCACATTTTTCGTGAAAATCTCGTTTTAAAACACAATACAGGTCAAGGAGTTTTTCTGTAATGAAAAACTTTTGATTTGCGATATAAGTCAGGGGCTTCGAACATCTTTTTTAATACCAAGTTCTATGTGATGTTGTAGATGAGAAAAATAAAATAAAACAACAGTATAGTATATATACACCGTGAAGCTTCAGTTTAACGATTTCGAGTAAGATAATATACACAAAGATAAATATTTATGTTTTTAGTTGAACGTCAAGTTTCGCAAATAAACGACCTACTAAATTTATTATATTTTAAAAGCCATGAAAATTATTTAAAAATGTATCATAAAAATTTATTTTTTTTTTTCCTCTAATATTTACCGATATATATTGAAAAAATATCGTAAATGTATTATTTATTTGTTTATTTATATCAAACATGAATTTTTTTTTTATTTAAAAATTGACATGCGGCTTTTATTTGGATAGTGTCTTTACTGTAAAATTTATTAAAGATTTTAAAAAGTTTTTATAGTTAAAAAAGAGTTATTTTTCATTTTTTTTAAATATTGAACATCGTTATTTATTTTGTTATTTTAGTTAGATGATCTTTTTCTGTATTGCAAATGGGTGAAATATTACAGTTGTAACATTTTTGTATTAAACCTTTTTAGGAGGCAATAAAATTCCCTATAAACGTTTTATACTGAAAGCCCGAGCGTAATTCTCGTTTTTTTTTTTTCAAGCTATTTGTGATATAAACGAGTCACATTCTGTTTTTCAATTTAAGTCTATGGTGTTTTTCATCTTGAAAACCCTCATACAATTTCATTTCGTCATCCTATATATCAGCTAAGTTTGTAAATATATTATTTTGCAATAACGAATGTGGAAACGGTCTGAAAAAAGTACGTAATGGGGTGAAAAAAGTATAATAAAGATTCATACATCTTTAAATTTTAATAAAAACAATCAGAAATGTGAAAAATCATATAATAATGGTACAATAAAAATTTTTTTTTTATAAATAAGTACTAGAACAAGAATTTGTGTGTCTAAAACTGAAAGGGCGTATCGCCAAAAAAATAGAGACTTTTTAGTTCGCTAATATCTTGATAAAAATGTGAGTTAGAAAAATTATGTTAATAACCTTTTTTATAGCTAATAAAATTCTCTACAAAAAAGGTCTCTTGAAAAAAATCTTTATCTCTAATAGTTTTGAAGATATTTTAATTTAAAACAGCAACATAATTTTTCATATATCTTTTTTTGGCTTTAGTCACGTGATATTTTTGTTTTTATATATTTTTCAGGTAATAAATAAAGTATAATTCATGATTTGAACGATTTTAATATACTTTAAAAAAAAGCACTCTTCCCTATATAATTTTTTAGATACTGTTAGTTTGATTTTGATATATAAACGAAAGTTTTTCGATCACGTTCAATCTGAATGTTGTCAAATGAGATGTGAAGTTTATATACATAGAAAAATAAACTTGGATTGAAATTTATATTTGTATAGCATGTTGAAGAGCACATATTTCTGAATAATCCACGACTGCATATATACAAACGCGATGTATCCTCTGAAACATTTTGAATATGAAGATTGACAAACGTAAATCTGGCGTCACGTTTTTGACGAGGGCTAGAAAAGTAACTTGGCCTGGTTTCTTTCTTCATTTGATGAGTAACTATATATATACATACTAACTTAACAACCATCAAACTAAAACTTTGAAAAGTTAGAAACTAGAAGTGCGCGCGCGATTACCAGCAGGAGTGGATGCCGTTTGTCTTGAATGTCACGCGAGAGATTTCGCGGTATTTGGCCCATCCAGCTACTCTGGATGAAGAAATACGGATGGTATAGGAGATCAAGACAAATGGTTGGAGGATCTTTATATAGACAAGCGGAAAAAAATAAAGCGAAAAGCAAGTGCGAGAGGATGAGAAAGAAAATAGCCTCTTGGTACACACTACTGTTAACACACATACACACATCAGATGGACGCGAGTGAGCATGCTATGAGGGCGAGGGAATAAAGCGAAGAATCCGGATTAACGAAGAAGTTTGATTAGACGAGGGTAGAGATTTTATACTCGCACACATGAGAAAATCGTTACATCGAGGGAAAATCGCACATACATATTGGTACGATCGACATTGAGAGAGAAAAAAAGTGAAAAGAGACAGTTGGTTTTTCGAGGGTACTTTTCTATCCCTCGAGGTGGCAGTGGGGAAGTCGGTCGAGAGTCGTTGAACCGAGAACTCGTTCACGATCTCGATAATTTCCTCTTTTTCTCTGTTCTCTCTCTCTTTTCGTCGCTAGAAAAATGAACCACTTTCAGAGCGATAAGAAAATTGAAAAATTCGCTCTTTTCATCAAACGAGATTTTCTGACATCCAATTAATATCACGAGATGACAGTATAGCTGAGCATTTTAAAAGATTTATGTCAAAGTGGAAGAACTAGCTGGGTGACGCAATTGGCGTGACGATAAGAAAGCTGGGCAAATAAATGTACATCAATAAAATTGAAGAAGAGCTAGAGTTTAGTTTTGTGGTTATGTTCTCGGATAAATGTCACTAAATCGACCTCGAGCTCTTTTTCGCGGAAATGACGATCGTTCGACGACTATCTAGACCATGAAACTGACATAGACCTCGTTGTTTCACTCAACTACTGGGTTTTTTTCTTACCTTTTTCTCTTCAATCGTTTGAAATTGGGCTAAATCACTTCTTCGTCATACAGTTTGCACAATGAAAATTAGTCATATTTTTTTCTAGTTTAATTTCCCACTGAATCTTCAAAGAAATTCTTCTTTTGTAAGAGAAATGCATTACCCGGCGTTTTCTGATAAAGTTTCATAGGGTCATCCAAGTTAAGTTGACGTTAGTTTCCGCTATCAATGCAAACGTATAAAAAAGAATTACTAATTTCACATTACGAGTAACTCTGTCGCAAGAATGTTGACTACAATTGGTTAGAAATATTACAGACATCAAGGTCTTCTTCAATAACTGATTCAGCATCAACCGATTTGTGGTTAAATCAGCTAAAACTAATGTTCATCACTCCAAGGATATTCTAAATTGTTAAATACTTTTTACCGCAAATGGAAAACAGTTAAAATACTTGGAAGAATTATTTTTTAACCATCTAAGAGGGCCTCAATTGAGACCGTAATAAAAGTTTTTAGCTGTTTAAGTTTATAGTCGTTATTTTTTGATGCGTTAGGAAATGGGATATTTAGTTCTCATACTTCGTGTATTTACGGTTTTCAAAAATTTTCTTAGTTTATGTTACAAATCATTTTAGAAGTTTCACGTATTAGGATAAATTAGTTCTTAAACTCCAGAAGTAGTTTCGGTCGATGTTTTTCCAGATTGTTTCATAAATTATCGTAAATGATAAAATCTAGTTTCATTATCATTATTTAAAGTTTTTTTCTTGCTATATAGAGTGTTATAAACCGAGAACTTAAGAAATTATATGATTAATTCGATTAGATTTTGATATAACTAATTTAACTAAGATATCTAATTAATTTTCTCTTAAAATTTAAATAATCCAATCACGTATCTAACTAATTCTATTGGATTTTGACTAATCCTAATCATAAACTAAGATATTCAGCAATTTCAATTACATTGTGACTAATCCAGTTAAATCATGGTTATCTAACTTAGAGAAACTTCATTAGTTTTGAAGAAATTCCAATAACTTTCGACTAATACCAAATAAAAAATAAAAAAATAACTAAGATATCCAACTAATCCAACAAGAACTTCAATTAATTTAATAATCGAATTTAAGATATCGCGTGTCTAAAAAGCTAAAATGAAGTATACATAAAAAACTATCGTGCTGTTTTAATCAAAACTACTATAACCATAGAAATTTTTGTTAAGAGTTTTTTTTTTTTTTATAGAAAATACTATCAGTGAAAAAAAAAGGTCTTTAGCAAAATTCATCTAACTCGTATTGTTATATCAAGATATTCGTAAGTAGAATATTTTCAACTTTTTGACGATACGCTCTTTTCATAATATATAGTTTTGCTCCTATAAAAATTGAAAAAGATTTAGTATATTTTTGTTTTGAGGATAATTCAAACGATATTAAATGCTTAATACAAGTGTAAATTTACCGTTGTTTAACCTGGTCATTGAAATTCATGGGAGTTTGATGTTTTAGCGTGCTGAACACGTTGTTTGAGCAAGGATGGACGGTTGCGCGCGGAAAGATCAATAGAAAAACATGGGTGTGATGTTATCGAGCACCAGTTGATATACAGTAATTTGCCGAAGAGTCGCATAATAATCCGTGATGGAATATGAGAAAAAATTGTACGGAATTTTCGCAAGCCGTATTAGGACAGTGTGATATTGCACTTATCGTTATCATCATCATTGCCCATAGACTACTAGATAATAACAGTTACTTCTGCTTAACGTGTTCGCGGGAGACGGCTAATAAGCGTCGCTGGGGCGCGCATACCTACATACAAATACTTGGCAAGATAAATTGTGCATCCGACTATTAGTGTTAGCGATTAAAGTCTCGAGCTGCGTGTGCGCGTTAAAGTGGCGCCAGCGTCAGTATTACCTACACGATTCAAGCCCGCTGTAATCCAATTTTACCACCCGGTAATTATCATTACCATCACGCCTCGAAGAACCCAACGACATCGTAAACGTTCCCGAAGATTGCCCTCCGAGATTCGACTTTAGTCGATCAATTTTTATAAGTCACGAAGCGTATCAAAAATTCTAAATGTTTATTCTTACTCTATCAAAGTCGTTTCATTCTCTCTTCATCCGCAAATCTTAACTTTGTGTCCGATAAAGACTAGACTCATCCCAGATTAGACCTCTCTCACCGTATACTAACACTTTAGGATATTTATGTTTATCACTTTGTGGAAAATTTTTAGAAATCGATCTTGGGCTGCGAAATTGCCTATAGGAATTTTTTAAACTGTTTATTATATCATGACAATAAATGCCGCACTTTTTTCGTTTTTTTAAAAGAATAATTCCCTTTTATTGTCGAAAAAAGTCACGAAATTTTCATTACACCAAGTATATTCTAATTTAGAAAATTTTTTTAAGCATAATACACTTGATCAGTTGAAAAAAATCAATTTGTCAATTAATTTCATAAATTATGCTTGACACTATTGTAAAAAAATTTCACTCGTTTTTTTCCGTCATTTCGAATCAACTCTAAAATATCGAAATTTTTTCAGAGTTTATTAAAATTGTCTCTTGATAGTTTTATTAATGATTTTCACACATTTTTGTGGGTATTCAATGTTGGTGATATTTTGAATAATTTAAAACGTTAAATTACTGTTATAAAAAATTTTTTTCAATTTAGTCTGTGAAAAGAAAAAGATCGAAAGTTCGATATTGTCAGGTAAGATATTTTGTTGAATATAAAAAGTCTCCAGAGGGAAGGATTCGTCTACAAATTCACAAAAGTATTCAGGAGAATCGTTATATTCTCAACTCATTTGTTAGGGTAGGGCCATTCCCAAGGGGGTTGATCGAGTCGCAATTTCCGTTGTTAGACCCGAGGCCAGCGCGTAAATATATCAAACAAGTATGTATATATGTATATAAAATATATTTATTTCCAAAGTGTGAATTTCACAAACTTCTAAAGAGTTTTCAGTTGTTCTCACCAGGAGGCGCCTGTTGCATAAATAAATTACGCGGAATGATATGACGTCAATCACCATAAACACGCCGTACCCCGTTGTATAACAAGGCCTCATTATATTAAACTTTAACCACTGAACAATAAACACATAACTGTGTCGTAATTTCGATGGATTGCTGTCGCATAATTATTCGCTCCACAATGGCTTTTGTCTTAATCGGGGTCGCATGACGTGGAGACACGTGACTCACCAGTTTCGTATGTATATAAGGGCCAACCAAAATAAGTAAATTATTGAAAATCCTTTGTTTCTACTTTTATTATGTACAATATTTTTAAATCTTTTAAAAAATAACGTATTTTTAAATCAAAAAATTTTTTTTTTACTTTTATAGCCATTTTTTCATAATTATGAATTTTTTTTGTCAGTTGTATTTTTTATATAAGTGTTGAAAAAATTTTATTTTTAGATGTGGCTTGTGATAAATTAATTGCAACAGTTAATAACACACAATTAACTATCAACAAATCACCAGAGAGTGAAATCACAAATTTTTAGTCATATAAATACGTGATTAAGCGTTGTAATTACGGACATATTAATTACCTCCAAGATACATATTTGGCAATCCACAGTTGACACAGCCTATTCCATTAAGTATTAGCTCTCGTTTGCCAACATTGACGCTATAAATACTACTCCTACACACGTGTTTATGTTGTGTACAGTAAATAATTCGCAACAGTGGAACTATTATTCTATATTACTATCAAAAAAAATTTTTTTACATCGTGATAACAGAGAAAAAAATATATCATGATATCTGTTTTTAAATTAAAATGTTTTTTCGACAGTTTTTTGCGTTCGTACCGCAAATGTTACGCGACGCGCGTCACTATAGTCGATTGTTACTCAGGGTCGGGGGTAATCCGAGACATTTAATTGTATATATCCAATTAACTGTTGACTTGACAACAAAAACTGTAGAGACCTTTTCTGTTTGAAATAAAATTTCTCAACTTTTTTATTCCAAACTTTTTTTTCTACTATGAATAGTTTAAAAGTTATTCAATTTTTTATTTCGAAAAATTGCTTGAAAACAGTTATTTACAGCATGACACCGCTTGAATTGTTTATTTTTTGTAGGAAATATATTGAATATAAGTTTTTTCAGATGAAAATCTTCTGGTTTCGGTTTTATTTGTTTCGCGTTTTTTTGTAAGTGAAAATTTTTGAAATAGATTTGTGCAGTTATACCTTTGAATTATAGTTTCTCTAAGGCGTTTATGTTATACAATGGCTTTATGGTGTGCACTATGGTGTGCACCTTGTCGGCGTTGCCTCGGGCTCGCATTTTGCGGTTCTGAACTGCAGTAATCTCGAGGATTCTACAAGTGGTTGACCCTGCACCTAGATGCACTTTCGACGTTGCAATATTCCTCCATCATATACGCGTTTACGTGCCGAATTTCTATAACTTAAATTACGCCTTTGTAATGCTCCGTGCGTTGGCATTTTAATTGTATTCCAGTCTGTTGTTATCGTTAAAATAAATGGTGAAAAATTTCATTTCATTTTTGCAGAGATCCGTAAATATTTTTTTAAACTTTTAGCATATTACAGTGGTATAAATCCAATTAAAATTGAATTTTTCATATTTTCCCCATTAAAAAAAAATCAGTTTTATCATAATTTAATAAATTTTTTTTATCTACAGTTGAAATAAAAATTATTCTCAAAATAAATTTGATAAAATAATTGTCAAAAAAATTTTTTATATTTATTTTAATACAATAAATCATATATTTTCAGGTTAAATTATTATTAATAAAAATTAATCTGATTATTTCTGATGGAAAAATAAAGATTGTTTAATTACAAAAGAGTAAAGAATGAATTGTGATTTGAAAAACGGTTTCTAGGTCAAGAAATATTTTTTTTTGGTTGTGCTAATGGACGTTAAATTGAATTATATGTGAAGCAAATACAAAGTGAGAAGGTCAAAGGAGTTGAGAACGAGGGCAAGGCGATTACTTTACACTCTGACATGGATTGCCGGCTTGACCGTCATGGACTCACTTGATGCATATACTTACATATGCAGTTTCGCATGTTCGGTCGCGCACGTGTCACGAAATGCAACCACATACGGTCACTTGGCTTTTGCCGATAGGTATGTGATGCACACTTGCTGCATCCACACAGTCGTGCTCATGTTTAATCACCTCGAGAAAAATATTAATCGAATGCTCGTGGAAATATCCCGAGGTTATAAGATCGACGTCACTCAGTGTCCTGATTTTATACACACTGTATATATACACTATGAAGCTGTGTTTGTGCATAGGTAATATTTACTAACTAAGCAACCCACGTTTGCATATTCTAATTTCTAACGGAGACTGTGTATGTTTATTCGTATCTCAATTAATTATTTATTATTCTCTGGAATTTTATAAAAAAAAACAAATCTTTCAATTTATTAGTTTTTTATTTATTAAATGGATTTTTTATATTTATTTGTTTTTTTATTTTTTTTAATAAAAAAAATTATTTTCCCTCTTTTCACTAGTTAGAAGAAGAAGCTAGTTTTATTTATAAATATTCTTTCTATAAAATATTTTTTCTATAAAAATTCTTTTAATAAAAATTATTTAGAAATTAAATTTTTAATGATGTTTAACAATTTGTTTTTAAATTTTCTTTTAGATTTTGTATATATTTTTAATTTTAATTTCTTTCGTTGTTTTATGATTCTAAATTGATACACGTTAACAAGCTTAAACAACAAAATTTTCACTTTCAAATATATATATATAAATAAATACACTACAAAAGTCTGCTTAACTCTGGCTATTAAAAAGGCCCTACACATGATCAGTAACGATACCACTGCTGATAAAGCCACAATATTTACAGACTCCCAATCATGCCTCACAGCGCTACTCAACTCGGCGAACACAAACCCATGGATCACGGAAATCCAAAAAGCAATACGGGAACTAGAAATCAGCGGCAAAAATGTGGTACTGGTGTGGATCCCAAGCCACCAAGGAATCAGATACAACGACTTAGCTGAACAAAAAGCAATACGGGAACTAGAAATCAGCGGCAAAAATGTGGTACTGGTGTGGATCCCAAGCCACCAAGGAATCAGATACAACGACTTAGCTGATGAAGAAGCTAAGAAAGCCACAGAAGACCCACTTTTGGACAATGATGTACCAGCCTTGAAACAAGAGATAAAAAAATTGACCAACTCCTGGATAACAAAAACCTGGGATACCATGTGGAAAACAAAGAAAACGAAACTACACGAGGTGAGATCATCCACCCTAGAACAAATCGATTCTAACAAGAAGGGACCAAGTAGTCATAACAAGACTACGCATTGGCCACTCTAATGTGACACACATACACCTCATCACAAAAGAACCTGCTGGAAGCTGCCCACACTGCCGCCAAAGGATCACCGTCAAACACATTTTAATTGATTGTCAAGCTCTTAACACCCACAGAAATACTGTCCAAACCCCCAAATCAATAAAAGAATGCCTAGATAACCC
>MVJL01004544.1:0-43645 GCA_002156465.1 Macrocentrus cingulum
TAACTTATTTCATGTGGTCAGACGATGTCTGACCACATATCCGCTAATCTCCTTAATTTTTTTGTCTAACGTATATTCTATAACTGCAACATAATTTATTTTGTTGAATTGCTATAATGCATTTATACTGATTAACTAAACGAATTGTTAATTTTTTTAATTAGAAAATTCTTACGACTTTTTTATTTAAAATTACTGCAACTATACGTCCAGTAGCTATGGAAATTCGTTGCCTTGTCACAGCAGAATATTGTATTTTTTTGAGACCTATTACGTTGGTTGGGTATATTAACAGCAGTGTTTTTTCAGTGTAATGCATTTATATTGATTAACTAAACGAATTGTTAATTTTTTTAATTAGAAAATTCTTACGACTTTTTTATTTAAAATAAAAAAGTTTGTTTCGAAAGAAAAAAAATTACTGAATCAATAAAATTTAAATAGAAAGAGTAAAAAATGACAGTGAATCAAATATAGCATTTGACCTAGTGACCATGAAAAGGCGAATTAGCAAGGTTCGACCCTGAAGTTCCGGTGACCTGATCTCTCTCTCTCCTCATCCCCAAGCGTCCTCAATTTCCGTCTCAGTGAAGCAAGAGAGAATCATCCCCTCGTGGGCGTTTTCCCGCTTTCCCTCCAGCGGCTTTATTGCCTCGCAGCGTTTCTTTATGCCAAGTAGAGGAAAAGTGTGAAGGGCTTTTGCCGGCAACTCCCGAGGAATGACCCAGCAAAATAAAAGACGACGAAGCAGCAGAGGAAAATACTCTGTGTTTACAAGCCTGTATTGCTGTGTGTGTTTGGCCACGTGGCGCGCGATAGTCGTCAGCTGACTCAATGGCTGCACCACATGCCGATTCGTTTAATAAACTCTCATGAGACACTTTAGCTGCACATACTTGTCGTCGCGCATTTTCCCGTTTGACAGTTGCATCAACCGCAGAGAGCATTCCTGCGAGAGTACATACACCGCTTGGGCACGTGCCAGTCCTTTGCTTGGAAACAGGTAGATTGCGCGCACAAGGAATAAAAAGAAAAAGGCAATGCAATGGATGAAACATGTTTTTGTTGCTGTCTAACTCTCTGTCTCGTGCGCGTTCCACTGACTCATATTTTCCTTTCATCCTTGATCCATACACACCAACTCCTCGTGTGGTTGTATCTAAAATTAAACGGGGCATAAATCTTTCAGAGACTGAAAGTATATATACCGCACGAAAAGACGCGATGTAAACAGAGGAGAAAGAGAGCGAGTATATAGACGACGAGTTGAGCCCCTGTGAGATTTGTTCGGGGATATCGACAGAAGTATCTGCAGATCTCGAGATAAACCCCCTTCGATTCATCTCTTTGGTTCATTGCCATCCCCCTTCGCGAAACACAAAACATCCTTGATTTATCCGCCGGCAAATGTTTAGTCCCTCTCACACCTTTTTAGCATGATTTATATATTTACATTCGATTTTTTTCCCCTACTCAGCCACGACTATTTACATGTAAATGATCACCCCTTCAATATATACAGAGCACACTGAATTTTCATTATTTCTGCCCGAGCAGACTAGAAAAAAAATTGATTCTTAATTTCGTGCAAAATAGACAATTTAGCTGCTGTTGCTGACGGGAAAAAAAATTTTCGTTTGAAAATTCGATATATTTTGACAGAGTGGTTAAACTCGATCAAAAAAATATAGTGTTAAATTTTTTGATTAGGGTTGATTTTTCTACAGTCAATTTATATATAGAGTGGTACAAACCCCCAACGAAATCTACAACCTCCTTGTGTCGTTTTAAGATCATGGGCCACCCAATAAATCTCAAATTTATGAGAAATCATTATGAAATATAGTTTTAAACATTTTTCTTCAAGATAATATTTTTTTTACAGTTCGTTTAGAGTTCCATAAATACTCTACTACATAAATTTATGTTGACAATAAATTTAGTGATGATTTGATGGAGAAAAAAAAATTTTTTTTTTTGTGAAATTTTCAAAGGGGTACCCCTTGGAAATCTCGTCGTTTTCGTGATTTTTTTGGTTTTCCGCCGATAACTCTGTAAATACGCATTATATCGAAAAATTTTATTCTAGTTAAATTATCGGGCATTTTATAAGCTACAAAAAACGACAAGTAAATTTTTTTATATCTCTCATAATTTTTGAGATATAACCGTTTTTTGACAATTTTGATTTTTCAAAATATCTCGAAAACAACCAAAAATATCGAAAAATATTACTCAACATTTTTTGTAGGAAATGCAACCCCCAATCATTTAACTTCCATAAAATTTTTCGGTATCTCGCTTAGTTTCAAAGTTATCAGCAGAAAACAAAAAAAATCGTGAAATTCAAAGGGGGTACCCCTTCAAAAATTTGACGAAAAAAAAAAATTTTTTTTTTCTCTATCAAACCATCTCAAAAATCATTTTAAAGAGTAATTCAACTTGAAAATAGAAAATTTCACTTTTCTAACAAAATCTGCATAAATTCCATCAATCTTTCTTTTTATATAAACTCGCGAACGTATACCGAGTTTGTCTGACCAGTCAATGTCCCGATCACTAGATAAAATCTCGCCCATAACTTTAAATTTCCACGCTAGGTCAACTCTATTTATAACTGTCACGCGTTTGACCTACGAATTTTATTCCACCGAGAGACATTAAATCACTATTTAATTATTTTTTAAATCTCAAATTCTCCAAACCACCTGCTTAATTATATACAAAAAAATATATATCAAGTACTTAAATCCCCGTTTTGAATATGCAAATAATAAAATAATTAATATCAATCAATTGGAAAAAAAAACTTGCATCAAATGAGAGATCAAAGGGATGCCAATTTATAGAAGAATTTGCTCGTATATACGGGATACTTCTGAAAAGCTGATCAACGGCTGTGATTAATTGCAAACTATGTGTCAAAGGCCGCGTAATAAAATACAAAATGATTGTACAAAGTTGATAGAAGAAAGATAATATAATTAAATGTAGATGAAAAGCAATTAAAGTGAATATTGAGGGGTTTAAACTCTTGATGTGTGTGGAGGAATGCATCATCAGAGTTTCAATGTGAGGCAGAGAGAATGCGGTGACGGGCACACGTGACATCTGTTGGAGCAGCAACGACACGTCGATGACGAGTGTGTCGTTAGCGCCTAGACCCAGATTACGACAATGATACGCCGCAGTGGGTATAATGCGGCACTTGAGAAACACGAGAGTGGGTATATATAGAGTAGGCGGAAGAGACAAAGACCAGCATCACTGGAAGCTAACGACGACGATGGGTATATATTGTGCTTGGCACGAGCCTCACTACTCTGGGGCAATGTCACACCTAGCCTATTATTCTCGCTTGCCGTGTGCCAGACCTACGGCAGACTAATAACCTGTCGTCTACTAGCACCGCAACCATACATACCTGCCCGAGTATACATCAGAAGAGTTGCTCGTGTGAGAGCTAATGTCCCTCCGCCGCTCTTCGCGCGTTTATATTCGCCTGCGTTTGTGAGCATCACGTGCCATCAGCTAACTAACCGTCAGAGGGGGCGACTGTTAACATGACTCGTGCCACCACCATTTATGGCCAAGCATTCTCAGCTGCATGTTAATTGACTTTTTTCATTTTTACACCTCACTATATCGACTATTTCCTTCATACTTGAAGCACATTTATATTTCTAATGGTTTTTGTGATTTTTTATTGTAAAGAAAATTCAATATAATCTTTTAATTATTATAGGGTAGTGCAAAAAACCGATTTTTCAAAGCCACCCTATATAAATATTCAGGATTTCTATTGACGGTTTATTATTTAAATCTTGAGAAATTTTTCAAATATTTTAGTTTAATTAAAAATCAAAATCTGGATAATTTCAAAAAATTTATAGAGCAACATAAATTAAGTTTTTTTAAAATATTTTCGGAAAATAATTAAAAAATTTTTATAATATAAATCTATTTCACTCAAAATTTAAAAATATCACTGAAAAATCAATTTCAATATTTTTTTTTAATAAAATAAGATATTTCCAATTTGATAAATAGCTCAATGCATGCATATACATTGTTTTTTAATAACAATTTTATCAATAACTAGCCGATACTAATCTCATATTTAAATATTTCAATCTAGTGAATAAAATAACGATAAAAAAAAAATTCCATAATTCTCAATTTAATCTCTACATAATATATTTATGATCAAATAAAAACTTTCATCGATAGCACCATTAAATTCCTCAAAAATCAACTACACTCAATATAACTATATACATTTCAATCGCGACTCTCTCACATAAATTCCACGCGGATAATACACTCCGCACTAATACGATGTGAATCAAGATATATATTACCTGACCTGGGAGAAGGAAAAAAAAAAACCAGCCGAGGACAGGCTATATTAAGCATGGACGCGTGCCATTCATCCCCAATTTTTGACGTTTTATCCACACACAACAAACCCTGCGGCAAAACACAACAAGCCAACACGAAATCAGTGCGAGATTGGTTGATGGGCATATCGGGCATCAACTCACCACAAAGCTAATCGCCTCTAATGGCACGTATAGTCAACTAGCCATTCATAATTCCTGAGAGAGAGAGAGAGCCAGCCGCGGAAACACTGCGAGGAATTCCTCGCTCGTATTTCTTCCAGTCTCCTTTATCTCCATCTCCTTCCTCTCTCGGCAAACTTCCACGACGAGACGGGTCGCGTCACGGATTCTCGGTCAATGAAGAGACACTTGGGAGCGAGTTCTTTAGGTTTTCTTCGAGATAAATTCACTTTCGCTTATACCAGAGCGCCCACTTTTTTTTTGTTTCGCTCAATATCCATCCAACGTCGTGATTCTCATATCGATCACCAGCAGGACACCGCGCGCAGTGAAAGTACAATTTTTTTCTTGTCATTTCACTTGTTTTTTTCCCTCTTTCTCTCCCTGGCATATCAGAGTAGTTGTGTGCAGGCCCCCCCATTCACGTGCCGAGTGCCCGGAAACGCGATCGTCGATCAATCGCGCGCGAGCAACTACCGATGTGAAAATAACGGTCGTGTCGACGATCCTTTGGGTCTCTGTTTGTGTGTGCCACGTCTGTAGGGGTGATGACAATGAGATACTCTCTGCGACGGGTGGCATTGGAAAACTATTGACCGGATTGTCTCTCGGGAGCCGCGCGGCAAACGCAACAATGCGCGTCGACGACGACGTAACTGAGGGACAAATACGCGTGCTATACTCATTCGACTGCTCATTCATGAGTCCTCGGAAGTTTCGGGCACGGTGTGAGACGCGTTGGAACGCGCAAACTTGAGTTTTCGTGGGCGTTATGTACTCGGCACAGTGTGTGTATACGTGAGAGATCGGAGCGAGAGAGGACGGAAGGAGAAGTTCTTGTAAAACGATAAGATATATCCATGAATGAGCGTGTAGCACGTGCACACGATCGCTGATCGAAATCATTTGTGTGTTCGACGAAAGGGAAATTCGTGACGCAAACACACACGAGCCATCGCAATACCTTGATTTTGCGTGATAACTCGGCGGAAAGCAGATGAATCAGACGACACTGATTTATCTGATAGTAAATTTGACATTCCAACACACTTTTCACACATTGTTATTCGAGGTTTTGTATTTTTTTCATTTTCCATTTTTTAATATTATGAAATTTTTTTTTTTAGAAGAACTTTTTCATATGTTCAAATTTTTAGTTGTAAAAAATTATTGTATTATAATTTTCTAATTTTTTTTTTATCGCAGAATTTTTTAAAACACCTTAAAAACTGTTTAAAAAAAAACTTCCACGTGCCCAGTTTGATAGTCGACTTTTTAATGAAAAACTAAAATTTATATAGTCTTATACAAGTACAAATAGATTTTAATGCCGCAAAAAAAAAAATAGAATAAACCGTTAAGAGAAAATGAGGATGCTCAATTGAGCCGCAGAAGGCACTGTTGTGCAGCAGAGGCAAATAACAGCAAAACTCTCTTTGAAATAAAGATTGTATACGGTCAAGTTTATCGGGACGATTAACTTTTTATCACACAGTGTCTCGCCGCATGAAATATTCATGATGTGTGATCGATGTGCTACAAACAAGCCGAAGATCGAAATCGTTTTAGTTTCCATTTCAGTATTCATTTATACCGAGAGGTGTAGGTTATGGTTGCATTTCAATGAGCACTCTTTATATATCACTCGACGGCGCGGTCGTCGCAGTATTTTTATTATTTTTCCATTAATTGGATCATAATTTTTTTCGCTGTCGTTGGTCTCGTCAGAGCTCACGTAGAGTCAACGGCACAAGTGAATTAACAGGTGATCGACCGATTATATATAGTGTTGTATGTGTTTTTTTTTTTCTTGATGTTTGCATCGCACACAAACGGTTGACCTGCTTCGCGCTACTCTCGTATATAGTTTATATATGCTGTCACAGTATGTGTATCAGTTTCGTTCATTCATTCCATTGCATATCGGTGCCTAGTGGGGCTATAGACGTTTTACGCGAGAACCGTTTCAACAAACGTTTATATTCCACTGCACTTCAGCTACTTGTGTGCAGGCGCGCGCCCGTGTTCACGACTGCTGAATGAAGTTTATCGTCTAGACAAATCGATCGAGATTCCCACGGTGACAGGCTGACAAGCGCTCGTGGATACGCGTGCACAACGTGATGTGTGTACGTATGCATTCGTCACTGCGATGGAAACGTGCGTCACGTAACGCAGCAATTTTCCACGCTCGAGTTGATGCACTCTCGTCGTGTATTATACTTTATAAAGGTGCTTTCAGAGATGAGGTGAAATAAAGCTGAGCTTGAGGAAAGCAAGAGTGGTCTTTGAGGGGCAAGGAAGAAAAAAAAATGAGCCAGCGTGTTAGAGGTTGTATGTATGTGCGGACCAGAAGTTTTCTGGAGGTTAAAGACGCGCGTCAAGCCAAGTAGAAAGGTCGAGGATGAAAAGAAAAAGTGAGAGTTATATGTATCAAGGGATGAGGTGAGTTCACGGCAAGGTCAAGTTTCTCGTGTCATGCACATCGGGGCTTTTGCTAGAGATTTATACAGTTTTCCATGTGCACTCAATGACCCAGTTTTTTAAAAATCCCTTTACTTTTATTTTCTACCTGGCCGAGTTGAATAAGATGTTTCTTTTACTTTTCAACGACTTCTTGGGCATTTGTTTGCCGTATAATAGTTTACGAGCATTGTATATATATCAGTTAGACTGTTGCCGGAAGAATCCCTTCGTATATCTATAGGAAATTAAAAACTAATGGAAAATACTCACAATTCTAGCTTTTTATATTTTTAAAATCAGTTTTTAAAGCAATTTCTAATGTTTTTTTTTTTTTTTTAGTATTTTAGAAATCTTCAAAAACACTTTTTCAAGCATATATAATTTAATATTATACTTTTTAATATAAAATTCTCGAGTTTAAAATTTTTAAATTTTAATGTTTTTAAATTGTAATATTTATATTTTATTTTTAAAATTAAATTTTACGCATTTTTGAGAGTATAAATGTTTCCTTTTTTGGATTTTTTAAAAGAAATTCATATTGAACAATTTATGTTGCATGAATATTGGTGAAAAAATGGTGTTAAAAGGGCCATTATTGCCATAAGACGAAAAAAAACCGCGCTATTAAGCAGAAGAGCGCGCTTAATAGTTGCATGGCCATCACAACTCTACACACGAAAGTGGGGTGGACGGTTATATATATACATATCCAACAAAAGTCCGGAAGTGGTGCGGATGCCAGTGTCCTCATGGGACCTGTTGCGTCCTGTAACAACGGAGAGCTTTTGCAGTCAGAGTTTAGGAGAGCGAGCGAAGGCAACACAGCCATGAGAAATACGCACACGTATACATATATTTTGCGGGAACAAAAGTCGGGCCTCAAGCGGTGGGATAGGAAAAGAGGCAATAAGAGGGCGGAAGTAACCGTGCTAAATACACGCGCGCATTCTTCGTTAATTCGGTTTTAATGGGGGTAGCTCATGGATAATGGGGTCACGGGATCTTCGTGCCAAGTTTCTATCCGGCGACCGGACAAGTTTAGACCCTTCTGCACAGTATATTGAGGATCAACAATCTTGTGAATAATGGGGTCACGGGATCTTCGTGCCAAGTTTCTATCCGGCGACCGGACAAGTTTAGACCCTTCTGCACAGTATATTGAGGATCAACAATCTTGTGAAAAAATATTTATTCCACGGTATTATATGCGAGTGTAATGAATGGACGTGACCGTTACACACGCGGAAGTGCAGTAGTAAAAACATGACAAGGTCAAAAAAAATATTTATTCCACGGTATTATATGCGAGTGTAATGAATGGACGTGACCGTTACACACGCGGAAGTGCAGTAGTAAAAACATGACAAGGTCAACAAGCTTTATATCCATCAGCTGTCGCAGAAGCGCGACAAAAATGGAAATGGCTGCATAGAACATGACCTTGCGCGTCACGCTGACGGGTTATCGCATCAATCCCACATCGAACCAACTGTGGGGTGTGTGCGATACATCGCCAGTGCAAGAGCGTATAGAGACTACGGAGATGGAGGCAACCCCGTTTTCCCTTTCGTTCGCGCTCGCCCGCGTTTACTATCGTCTCTCGTGGCACATATTCACATATTCAACCCGCCGGCTCTCTTCCACTCTGTATTTACACGCGCCCATGTGCTGTCTGTGTGTCGAGAATCACTCACCAAAGTTGCTACACACGCTATATAGATTCTGCAGACACAAACACTGTGTGCAACACAGGCATTCCCATGCCGCGCTTATCTTGTACGTGATGTCGACGATCCACGCGGATCAGCTGATCGAGAGACGAGTTTAGAGAATGGAAAATTGACAGGCGAGTAAATCGTTTTGCTACCGATCAAATTGATCACGGAAATTTTACTAGAAATATTTATATCAAATATTCACTCATTTGAAATATCGACATTTTAGAAAAAAATTTTCATTATTCAAAAAAAAAAATGAGATTGAGAAAAAGAAAAAAAGACATGCGAAAAACTGCTATAAAAAAGCGATAAAATACTAAATTTTTTTTTCTATTTTAATTGGCTGCAATAAAATGCCGGAAGGTAATTATTAAAGCGAATTTAAGATGTGCTCTTAATTAACTATATTGGCCACATCATGTTTTTTAGTTTGAACAATTATTTTTTTCTTATCGATCATAATTAATATAGAATTTTTCCTCCCCCTGTGTGTAAACGTATTCATTATCGTGCATATAACCCGGAATTCCCATGTGTGTCGAGGAAAAATATAATCCTGAGGGGTAAAGAGATTAATGGAGCAAGCTTGAATGAGTAGTTGAAATTTTATGAGATTTTATAATTAAATATACATTTTTTCTTTTATTCCGCTATTTATAGATGGAAAAACGTGAATTTAATTTCATTGTATAAGTGTTCTTTTAAGTATAATTTTAAAATCGATATTAATTTTACGAAATAAATAACGAAATTTTATTTATTATAAATAAATTTTAAACAAAAAATAATTTAAAAAAATTATCCCACGATTTTTTCTCCCTCATTTCAAAAAGAATTTTTAAAAATCTCTGCAGTGAATTTTTCTCAGACATTTCATACCGATGCCTACGAAAAAAAAAAATCTTTCAGTTACAGATTAATAAAGTATTGAAATTAATGATAATATATAGGTTAGAGGCCGCAAAACAGAGTATATTTACTGACTAATCACATTATCAAAGGAACAATGACTCTGTTCCGCCACTAGCCATCAGTCGTGTATCTAGTGCGCTTGATTTGGCATTGAATTTCCGCATTAAACTTGCAACTAGAAGCCAGTCTGTAATTGAATCACCGGCAACGAGACGAATCGCGCACATTAATTCCACACTATGTGCATTAAATATATTTGTATACACGCACGTGACGACTGCATCAGTCAATGCGACGCCGTGCTGTCTGTCTCCATTAACAAGTTGATCGAGTGTGACACAGAAACACTCGTAGTGGCTTTTATTTCTGCATATTAAACACTTTACTTAACGGAGGCAAAGCGATCAATTGTCCAACGACCCGCCGGCGACGATGGCACGTGAATAGGTTTCGCAAAAACATCGTTGATGCGTGTCATCGACGACCTGTTGCTCCACGCCCTTTATCGCCTCTTTCTCCGTGTTACGCCCTCAACCCACTTTGCCTACATATTCTCGCGTATGCAAAACACCATTGCCCTGACGTATATACATACTTCTCCACGAGTTACTTTCACTCTCCAACATCTTGCTTTGTCTATAAGCCCGGCAGGCGTGTGTCTTGTACTAAACTTTGTGGCCCGACGGATCAGTATAAAGCAGTGGCGCCACTTGCCGGTCCAATATCACTTCTTTTCACCACAGTATCCGCTTGTTGTCGCCACGTTCTACACTATGAATAGGAAATGCAGATAAGAAGAGAGTGGAAGTGCTGGGTAGAGACGTTTCGCGCCCTTTTCTCCTCCCCCGAGGGGATTCTCACTTGAGATGCACACGTATATACGCTTTCAATTCAACTCGTGAACTTGGCCATGACACGTATATTACCATCCGACGTATATATAATAAAACATTGCGCGGGATCAAACTGTCATGTGCAGCGGAAGCGCAAATTTTAAGGCGGAACTTTCTGTTTGTTTTCTTTGTTTTTTATTGCAACAATATTTACTGATAATTTTTTTCAATTAAAATTGAAGATTTTTTTCTCCATTTTTCAAATTCTCCATCCCCTCTAATTTTTTTATTTCTTAAAAATGAAAAAAAAAAAAGATTTTAAAAAAATATCTCAGAAATTCTAATTGGGATTTTGAAAAATAATTAACGTATACATGATTTAATAGGTGCAGATTAGGAAACAATCACACTAAGCACTAATATTTGAAATTTCCAAAGAGCATTTCTGTGACACGAATAGTCTTCCTGATTGCCGCGTTAATGAACAGATTCATACTACCCCCATATATATACCTTTGAGTAGAGAGCATCGTAAAGTGCTAATACTATCCACAAATCGATGGCCACCAATCTCCTTCGTGGTTAGCTTAACTATTGATAGGACGCTGCAACTCAATAGCGTGACCTTACGCATTAGCCATTGTTATACCGAACAATCAGACAAACTCTGACAATTAAATTCCCACAACAATTCCATTACATCCCCTGAAATATCTACTTCAATCCCAAACACGCACTTTAATTTCAATTTAAATCACAAACACAACAAAATAAATTTTAAAAACTAAAAAATATAAAATTAAAATAAAATTGACTTGTCAGAAGAGAAAAAAAATTAAAGATCATTGACCTGATTGTCTTGTGGATGACAATAGAGGCCCTGAAAAAATCCCAACAGGTCGCAGGGGTCCAAAGTGACCTTGAGCGTATTACGAGGCACCCAAAGTGCACGGTGGATCGTAACCTACATGTAAGAGGCCGTGCTTATACGCGGCCGCAACCCCGAAGTGTTTACAGGGGCGTTGCGGGGGGCGAGCGAGTGAGAAAGAGGCAAATTTATGAATGGAGAAACTTCTGAGCGCATAAACGTGCCACTCTGTACACACACAAAACGTCTACCACTACAGAAAGACGCGCAAGGGCCGCGCATTGACCGAAGAAGATATACTCCAAAAGCATGAGATTGCGGGGTGTACAGACGTTACATGCGCCCTCATATCGCGGAGATATACATATATATCGGTATTACACATAAAAGTGTGCATGGAGAGAGCCACTGCGGGATACATCTGTTGATGTGTGCATGCAAACTACAGATGGAGAAGCTCGAAAGAGGTTGTCCATCGTGCACAGAGTGTATGTAGACTTTTGCGGAAGGGGAGAAATGCTCCGATAGCACCGAGAACAACAGAATAAGCAACAGGTACACACTGTTTATACGAGTAAAAGTCCTCTATATGACGACTATCAAAGTTCAAAGCACTCCCCATCGTTATTTTTCTCTTGGCAAACTCCAGAGCAATATTAAAGTCACAGAAAGTATAGAAACACTCATTTTTTGGAAAAAAATTAACAATTTCACAAATAACGAATTTATATTAGATTAATTTGAAAAAAGGAATCAACGCTAAATGGCAGGTCTTGTGGATATCTCGATGGAAATTGAAGCAAGCTTAAAACCAAGAATTTTATCGATTTCGCGTGAAAAAATGCATCTAAATTCGTCGATCCCCATGGTCTACAGCCTCGACAACCAGTCGAACTGCCGTAAAAACCGAAGAGAACCTATCGATTTTGATTTTGATTGCTGTCTTGATAGTGTGGATGCATTAATGAAGGGCGTGCAGTAGTGTTTATGAAGTTAATTATCTATTGAGGCTCGAGAAGAGATTATACAGTATATTAACAGTTGATTTTTTTCGTTTCCGAGCACCGTTCGACGTTCGATTGTGATCCGAGGTCACCTGTGTGCCGTTATGTGCCCGGCGCCACTCGAAGGATCCAAGTTGACTGTCCGTACACAATATTGTTTCAGGATCCTGCGCAAACGTATTTAGCTGTGCAAAGCCTTTGAAATAGGGTCGGAATATGTGTGAGGAAAGTATATACCTTAATTTATGTATATTCATGTATGAAAGTATAGTTATGAGTGTGTATTACAGGCTCGACACGCTGAAGGATATGCTTGCTTCACCCGTACACTGCTCAGTTGGTACTGTTATGCGTTGGCATGCATGACGCAACGGGAAAACGCGATGTGGTTGGACTTCCCGAAGCAGATGTAAGTTTCCAATACGTCATGTCCTCCAAAATAAAATTTATTCGCAATCTTATCTCTCGCAAATAATATACATCGATTTTTTATTAAAAAAACAAAGAAAAAAATTGAACTTTAATCAACAAAAAAAAATTTTACTGTTAAAATTTTCTGTTAATAAAATTTTTTCATAAAAATAAAATAATAAAAATTATTAATAAATTATTTTCACTCTTTAATTTTTAATTTTTTCCTGTTTATATATCAACATAATTATTTATATCCACGAATATTAGAAAAAAATGAGGGATAAAAAAGTTTTTTATATTCTTTCACGACTGACAAAGCGAGAGAAGAAAATTTATTTTTATTTATAATTAAAACGTGAAAAAATAGTTTTAATGAGTCTATTACCCGTTAATGCATCTATAAAATTAATTTATGGAGCAAAATAGAATTTAATCGTGATAATTTTATCATTTTCCACTGTTATCACACTAATTACATAAGTATTTTTACTTAATTAGCAATAATTAATAAATTCTTGACATTGCTCTCTGCGAATTAGATAGAAAAGAAAACAAATGGGCTATATATTCAATTCGATATACTGTGAGGCTCTCGCGTATCACAGCGATTACAGCCCGACCTCGTGCGATTAGTTGGAAACCGAATGCCTTAGCTGAGAGAGAACGTGACGTAATACAACGAACACGTAACTCCTTCAAACAGCTTTATAGCACAGAAGTATGTATACATGCAACGCAAAAGATAAATTTACAGTGAAAAAAAAAAAATGCCGCGGCAGATCAACGTCATCAAGAATTACGCTAGTCAACAGAGAAGAAAAATTTTTTTTTCTCCCTCACAACTGACTTGTGTGCATCGCCGCTAGCAGCAGTGCTCATACAATTCTTCAGAGGTGACTCGAGAAGGCAAGGACAAAGTAACGACGAGCGTCATCGAGGTATGAGCAACGGACAGCTGCAAGAAACAGCCGGCGGCTCGTAGTTTTACTGCGCTGCTTATATTCTTTGTAGTGTGCGCATCAGCAACGATCGAAAAAGCCCGAGTTTCGTGCGTTACCAGTGCTCCGTCACTCATACAGGGTAAACCAACGACATCTGTGGCCGATTTCATAAGTCTATATAGCTTTCGCCGTATGTGCAAGTAGAAACACACATATGCACATCGTGATGTATAGAGACTGCGTCTCAACTCTGGAGTATAGACTGCTCACATGTGCTTCGCACAGCTGTTCCCCATGCGAGAAAGCCCGGCAGAGGGATCGGATATCCGCCGGATCCTGCCACAGTCACTTCTAGATGAATTTCGATCGATATTTCATCCTACAACTTCGGACAAAATTTTTTATATCCTCAAAAATATTTTCAATTCTATTAAAACCGATAAACAAAAATTTTTTAACATGAAAATCAAACTCAAAAAAATTAAAAAGTTAATTTAGATAATTTAAATTAATTGCATTAAATTTTATGAAGAAAATTTTATGAAGGAATTTTTAATATAGTAAATATAGGTGATTAATTAATAGACAAATTTTTAATACCTCGTAAATTATCCAGTGTTAATTCAATCAATGAAAAATAATTGATTACTACCATTGAAAATAATGTGAGGATAAAAAAAGAAAAAGTGATGACATAATAAATATTGAGCGCTGCGCGCGATATATAGTGCTTTTGTGGAACTTGATGTCGCGTCCCACGTAAAATCGCGGTCGGTATAACGTGTTTCTTCCCTGGTGCATGATGTCTGTGTATTCAACCCAATTCTGCTAGAAACGATTGGAGAGCTCGCTTTAATGTTCTCTGATGTATCGCCGATATTGCAGCTACCTTCTATTGTGTTCGCGACGATGCACGTCTTCGTGCGTGACGTTTTGTGTTCGCGCGTTTGAATAACACGTGCGTGAGACGAGATATGCTAGACTGAATGTATATAATACGCAAGGGTGAAGCACACACGGCAAAAAAGAGTGTATAGGGACAAGCGTGCTTTTTTTTTACTCCTCTCAAACAGCTATGAAACCTGTTGTAATATTTTCACGCACCTTTATACCGCATCCTCTACATCATCCTGACTTTTTAACCCTGTGTCACGCAATGGAGAACGCGCGCGCGCTATATATTCCAGATTTATCTTATCTTTTAAACGCGATGGCTATCGCAACCTTGCCACTAATAGCCACCTGAATATTGCATTAATCGAAAAAAAAAAAATATTTAATTGCTTGTAAGATATTACCTATATAATAATTAATTCGATAAAATAGTATTTTTTCGAGTTAAAAATAAATTTTACCATAAAATTGTGAATAAAAAAAATTTTTCAATTTGAAATTTAACGAAATAATTGAGTAATAATTTTTTGAAAGTAGAAAATTTTGCAGCATTGTTAATTTACGTATAAGAGTATGAACAAATTTAAATTACTCAACAATGGCTGTTATATATAGTGAGAGACGAAATTTTCGAAGAAGGAATGTTGAACACGAGTTACAAAACGTCGGCCTTCAACGCTTCCCACTCTCCAACAACGTGCTCCTCTTCGTCGAGATATTTCGTCATCGTGCAAAGCGGTTAACTCTCGAAATACACTCGACACTTTGACATCACGCGCCCGCGCGCGGAATCTTCCACCCAACAACGACGCGAATTTTGCACGATGATGAGAAATGCCTCTGCCTTATCGGCTATCGATATACCTACTACAAGAAAAATTAAATTGGCGATATACGTGCTGTTATACGTGCCGAGCGCGCAAGACAGCAAAAATATATTTCTAATCGACATGATAAGCTCGTAGCATAAAATCATTGAGCGCGCTTTTTTATTTACCGATCGATATAAACTCAGACACAATCTATCAACATTAACTATATATATTAAAATAAAAAAATAAAATTTCAATTTTATCATCATGTAAACAAGTTAAAAAATATGAATATATTTTTGTTTATTTCAATTTTATTTGACTCTTTCATTTTCCCTTGTCGATTGAAAAATTAATTATTAATAAATGCATATTTACAACGCGATTGTTTCTCATAACAAGGCTTTTATTATTCATATTTTTTAACAATCTCCATATACATTAAATAAAATTAATTAATTTTCATTAATAACTGTAATAAAGTGAGCTTAAAAAAAAACTTTTCCATCAATTTCAATATTTACTTCGATAAAGTAAATTTTTTTGCACGAGAAGGTGATTCTTGTGATATTTTTTATCGGTAAATGACGTAAGAAATGTCGGCATGACTGCTTAACCAACTATACCATACGCTTCTCTAGGCCAGACTATTCATATCTCACATAGTCGATTCAAGTTACAAAACTCGAGTTGCAAAAGGTCCAGTCTTACAGTGACCATAGCATATAGCAGCATTGCTGGCAGTGCTGAGTCACGGCTGGGTTGTCGGTTCGCGACGCGAGCTACCGGCACTCCACTCGTAAACGCGGCGTTGCCAGGTCCAAGTGGCGCAGCGACTCTGTGCTCGTCACGCCACCCCCCATGCTTCTATCCCCACCCTGAGGGGGCACAGAGAGTATATAGTGTGTACTCGCGAGCCCGGATAGAGTGAGATGGAAAAATGCTGGCCAAGGCGAGTGAGAGAGCGCCAACTACCGCAGGCCACGTTCAAATTTCCTTGCGTCAAGCTCTCGGCGCCGGGAATTCACGGAAAATGTCGGTAATAGAGTTTCGTGAGATAAACAGCGCAACGACAGACGAAAAAGCTAGTTACCAACTGAGTGAGTGACCGGTTCAAGATGAATCCAACGGACTCTCTCATTTCCAAAACAAATGAGAAATTTTCCTAACATTTTGTCAACTAATTCAATTCTACATTTAATTATTTATTTATATTATTTATTTATACTTTCTTTAATAAATAAAACAAAAAACTAATGAGCAAAATTCAACATTTTCATAAACAATTTTAAATTATTTGAATATTTTCTGTATAAAGCGTATACTTTTATATCTTAATAGTTATAACGTCATGTTGAATAACTAATCAACAATAAGTATCAAAGAGAACTAGAATTTTCATTAAATCTTACAAAGAAACAACTGACATATTTCAGTTTATTAAAACATTAATGTATATAGAGACAGTTTATTATTCTCTGGAAGTAATTAATTATATATTCATTAGATATATCTAAAAAATTTTTGAGCAATTGTTTGAAAATTCTATGAGATAAATATATTTTGAAATATTTGACAGGAATTTTTTTTTATCAATATTATTTAATTCAATTGAATATTCTATGCAAAACAGACGAAAATACGATATCAATGTTTATATTGTGAGTAATAATATGAAAATGTGAATTTATAATCAAGAATCTCTTTTGTTGTTTTGAAATTTCATATTTTTCGAATATAAATTTCCATTTTTACAATTATAATGAAAATATTTAATTTTATTTACATACCAATTTCAACTCTATATAAAAAAAGTGTTCAGAAAAGAAACAAAAATAAATAAATTATTCATTGAGCACATATAGATAGAGTTGAAGAGCGCGTAAATGGAAAAAGACCTCAATGATTGGTGTAAATTGTGAATTGAAAAAGTTTCGTGTAACATCTCTGATTACCAACGAAAAAAAGATGAGAAAAAAAACCAATTCAATAAAGGATAAATTTGAAAATGAATAATAAAACAACCAACACCTTAAAAAAAATATCACTGAATGTATTACATTAATCAACAAGATATTTTCGAAAATGTACTTTAGAACTATGTGTATTTTTGAACGATATCCAAAATTTTTGAGCCACCCTTTTGATGGTGTATGCACATAAGTTTCACACTGGGGGTTCAATAGTATTAGATTAAAGTTTAAAGTCGATGGTACAGGCAGAGAAAACTTCGAGGAAAACAAAAATCATAAAAAGGATCCGCAAAAAACTGTGAATGACACTGTGAATGCACTCTGATGCGCACATCAACTTGAAGTAACTATATACAAATAAAAAAACAGCCCACATCAAGTCAGTCGATCGACACACGGAATGCTACTACTATAGTGACCTAATAAAATAATAGATCGGGTCATAGAAAGGGAAAATGCAATATCTACAAATGTTACTGTGAAAATACATCAAATTCCCAGTTTCAGGACATACACTACGGCCTTTAACAATAATTCGTCCTATGTACAGAGTGTTCGTATACATATTCTTCACTCTGCCTCAGGCATACATTTCTATACCCCACAGAAATCGCGTTCTCTTCTCAACCCCCAAACTCAGTTGATGTATAAACTATTCCTCATCTCCTATTATTCACTCGAATTCGAATTAATATCAGGCAACAAAAAATTTTTTCGACTCGACAATTAATCAAAAAAAAAAAAAATGAAAATACTCTGGAGGATAAGTGAATGTTTTATGAATTTTTAATTTTATAGAGAAATTTCAATTTTCATGGAATTTAAAATTCATGAATTGAATTAAAAAAAATAATCGTAATTAATTTTCTTTATAAAAATAAATGAAAAAAATAAACATGAAATATATAGAAATTGAATCTAAAATTTGAAATTAAATGAAACCCTTTAAAACAGTTAGTCAAAACTCATATAAGATAATAGAAAAATTATGTTCTTGATTAATTTTAATTTTTAAGTGCTTCAAAATAATAATAGTTGAAATTTTGAATGAAATAGTTTGTTAAATTCACACAGATTCATATAATTCAATGGAGTAAACGTAAAAACAGATCGTTTGTCGCATTAAAAATCACTCGGTGTTTACGATCGCTCCACGTGGCACTTTGTTCCAAGTCCCTCACCCTGCAGTTTCCCAAAGTTTGTTCGACAAAGTTTCCTAATCGCGTATAGGCTCAGAGAAGTCTATATATATACACTCCCTTTACACACACCCTGTGTGGGAGCTGATGTTCGTCGAACACAGAGTTGAACTTATATATCGAGGCCACTTGGCAAAAGTCCATAAAGAATGAGAATGCATCGCGAGCAATTACCGCCAATTATCACTTACCTACCTCACTTGAAATCCAACCCCTGTACGCAAAATTTACACAATTTCCCCCCTCAATATACACAATTTCTAAACTTCAACAAAAATAAACACTTTGAGAAATTAATTTTCCCTAATAAAAACAATTAACTCTTTTAAAAAAATTTTTAACCACCCTTAATTATGATTTAATCCATTTACAGTTGTATTTTCAATTAAAAAAAATTAATTTGACCCACAATTCTTTTATATAACTAATTTTTTTTCTAATAAAAAAACTTTTAGCCCTTTATAATGATCTAAGGGTTAAATTTTAAGATAAAAAATGCATTAACATTCGATAAAAGCCACGCGATGATATTTAACTTGAATAAAAACTATAATAATTTTTTTTTTTTGACATTTACTTTCAGTCATATTATTTTTTCAAGTTAGGGTTAAAGTTAGCAGTCGTTTGAGGAAATAACAGCGTTTAAAACACGAGCTTTCAGTGAATAGTTTTGACTAGTGAACGGGCATATCGATATAGGTCGCGTAAATACTAAATTTAAAATTTAACAATATTTTTCTATACATATCATGGACTGTATTTTTTTTTATTCACTCATTAATGCCGTTATATTTATCATAAAATGAAAAATTCGAAATACGAGTAATTGATAAAGCGTAAATTGACTCAATTTTCAGCTCAAATAATTTTTTTTCCCCTGAAAAACACGATATAATCACTGTATAGATAGTGCT
This sequence comes from Macrocentrus cingulum, assembly GCA_002156465.1. Classification (NCBI taxonomy): domain Eukaryota; kingdom Metazoa; phylum Arthropoda; class Insecta; order Hymenoptera; family Braconidae; genus Macrocentrus; species Macrocentrus cingulum. The sequence continues at coordinate 19,514 of MVJL01004544.1, forward strand.
GTAACCTTCTTAACGATGTGTCGTTTTTTTATCGGAGACTCTGAGTTAATTTGCTAGATTCTGCGCCAGCAAGTCGTCGATGTCGAGTCTGAGCGTCAGAAACTCGCATTTATTCGTTTTATTTTATTTTTTTTAACTAAGTTTCTCTCGCCATCCCTCAGCAAAACGGTTTTACCGTGAATTTGACCCTTCCTCCCGCGCAGTTTGATTTGCAGCAGTGTATGCGTGCGTCAGATATAGCTCGGTTAGTGTCTGTCTCGCTCAAACATCGCTCGTGTGTGTCAGCTACTCTGTGCAATGTTCTATTTCTCCTCGCTATAACTATATACATACAACTCTCGTATACTCTGTACCTATGTGAAGCTGTCACACTCACTGACCGGGTTATGTGTTCATGTCTCACGATGAAATGAATTAAATTTGTGTTTATCATTCTCTTATATGAAATCTCAATTCACCTAAATCATGCATTATTTTATTGCATTTTAGTAACCATCCAATTTTAATTACTCCAATTTTTCCATCATAAAACAAAAACAAAATAAAACTTGCTCTAAAATAAATTCTTCATTTAATAAATTTTAATCTAAACAATTTATGACTGAATAAAAATTTTTTCAATTTAGCGTTTAATAAAAAAAAATTAATTTCGATTGAAAAATTGATAAAAATCAATTTAATTTTTTTAGATAAAGGTAACTGTACCAGTTTCCGACCAGGTACCAATTATAATGATACCACTAGCACTTAAATTGACAGAATATAAAAAATACGGTTTTTTTAGTTAATAAAAAAAATACTATGATCACTAACTTTTTATGGAAGACGCGTGTATCATTGTACAAACGCGTGGATAGTTGTAAGAATCGGAAATTAATTACAAAGTACTAGCAGAAATCGGTAATTAACTGGAACATGTGCGTTAGAAACGGCGTTTCACCGGTTAATGACCGGCTCAAGTTCATCTAACCTCAAACACTCATTTATGATCGAGTTAAACCAAACAAAATTCACTCTCTATTATTTTAGTAAAGTCACTCTTTAGAATAATTATCAGTAATGAAAAAATTTTCAATGCTTAAAAAAAATTATTAATAATATTTATTGAGCAGTCATTAACTGGTATTTTTCACTAACGCAATATTTCATTGAATTTTCATGTTATTACTATATATTTTAAATGTTAAAAAAATTTTTAAGTTGAAAATATTATGTTTCAAATAATAATTGACGTTTAAACACTGAAAAATGATTTTCCGCCAAATTTCCCTTTAAATTTACTCTATAAATTATTTAAAATTTTTTTTTCAATTATTTCATCATTAAAATGAATTGAAAAAAATTTACAGTGAGAAACCACAAACTCCCTGAGAGTGTATGGGTCTTTGAGAGAGCGCAATACTTGAGGCACCCACCGGTTGGACAGCATCAATGGTGAAAGCAGCGCAGAGCGCGCGCGGTGAAAGGTGAATTCCCAGCGCGGTCGCAACTCGCCTAGAGGCGACATGTCAGCCGCAATGTCATATTTACAGTCTGAAAATCATGGCGCAGCGGTCATTGAAACTTCCGGTCCGCGCATTTTTTTTTTATATAAAATATACTGTTTTTTATTTGTTTAATTTGGTCCAGTGGTCGAACGCAAAGTTTTGCATGAGCGCTAAAGTATAATCCTGATGGCAAAGGGGTTGTTGCTCGAATCCAGGGAGTCAGGGTAGTGTAATCCAGCCCGCGCGATGCCAACGTCGTCCTTTGCCGCTTCAGCTACTCTCCCTCGCGCGCCCCTCTCGCACTACATAATTGAGGCCAGCTTGCCATTGGTCGGCGCGCTCACTGACGTCATTGGAAAACTGGAGGGATTCGAGGGTGGGAGAGAGTTTCAACGGCAGTGGGAGAACGGTAGTTTTAAAAAAATATCCTGTCAGATAGAACTCGATCCTCTCGGAGCAACGTGGACCACTGCCACCACGAATTACTCCTCTTTTTCAGTTTTTTATATTCACGTTGTTATTGTCGTTTCTTTCGTTTACGCCCCGATTGCCAAACTCTACAATTTTCCATCGCGCTCAAGTGCGTTTAATATACGCTATACTACAATTGCCACATGGAAATTTATATTTCAGAATGGAAACACACAGTGTTATTTCAATAGTCTAATCCAATTTTTCTCCTGTATATCTTTTTTATTTTATTATTTTTTAATCATTCAAAAATTCCATTTATATTAAATTTTTTTTCCTTTGAAAATACAACTGCTAAAAAATAATCACGATAGAAAACAATTTTTTATTTTAAAAATCTACATCTAAAAGTAAAAAAAAAAAAAAAACCTGTTGAAAAAGAAAAAAAAAACCTATTCCAATTTTCTAGAATGTTTCCAGAAAAATCAGGAATATAAAAATATAGAAAAATTAATTAAATGCAGTAAACCTTGGAGATATTCAGTGATAGGGGTTTAAACGAGTATATTTTCTTCTATAAAGTCAACGATTAGCTTGTGAAAATACAACTTGCGAGAATTCTGAAGCACGCGAGGAATGGCTGAAGTAGTAGCTTACCGGCCGTGGTCAGACATGTGGTTCTGAACTATATGGGCGCGGCGAGAGTGCGCAACTGCGCACATTTGTGTCTCAAATATGATCGTTCAAACTATATACCATTATTACATTGTAGCCGACCACAAGAATAATTGTTTCAACCACTGGACTGATTATATTTCCATCCAATTGAAACATATTGTATCGCTGTGACCAATCTAACACAATAAAACGATGAAAAAACCTTATACAAATAGACATATGCCATTAAGAAAATTTCTGGCATTTAAAAACATGAAGAATGATAGCGATTTTTCCCCTATACAACCGATAGAGACCCAATGAACAAACAATTGGTGGTTAATTAGCGATAGTGCAGGTGGAAAAAATTAATAAAAGTACATTGAAGATATTTTTGTTACAGTGTGCGAATATAGCCAGGTCGTTAGTCGAGTTTGAATGCACGTTTTTGGATATGCTTCATGCCTTGTGCGCGGGTTTTTACGCGGGAATCGATTCGCTATTTCGAGCCACCCCGTTTCCCATGCTGCGTCAAGTTATAGCTCTGTCGTGACTTCGAGCATAGAAATTCTGATTGGCTGACTGAGATCGACCTCGCACCTCATTGGCCCACTCTCATCTATGCATCGTCCTTAATTCAAAAGTCTCGCGCGCCTGAATCCGCTTGGAACAATAGATTTTCATACATAAATAACATTGCTAAAAATACTTTCAACTTTAGTACTAAAAATTTATTTTCAGAATTTTTTCTGGATAGATATGAACGTTTTTTTGTTTAATATTCAGTTAACTAGGATGGAAAGAGCTATTGTAAGCAAGACGGGAAACACTGATGATACCGTTTGAGGATATACACCTTCAGCTTGGCAGATCTCTCGACACCGCCGAGGCAAGTAGGACGATATTCCAGGCGAGAGAAGTAGGAGTTTCACCGTTACATCAAAGTGTGTATCGTTGGGACTTGCCGATGTAGCTCACTGAAGTTATTAACGTTATATTCTTCTGACATTCAGCACGCTCGTTGCTTCATTACAGTATATACAGTGTAAAAAATCATATAGAAAAGTCAATACCAATTCAAATTTTTCATAAAACTTCTATTTTTTATCTTTCAATTCAAATAAATCCTTTTAAAAAATCATATTTCTATAAAAATACATTGAAAATTTATTTCAAAATTCAAATAATTAGATTAAAATTGAGTAAAATAAAATTTTACCCATTTCAAAGCCGAGAAATTTAAAAATACAATTTTTTTTTAATTAATAAATATTAAAATAAAAAAAATTTCAACCATGTAAATCCATATAAATGATGAAAAAATAATTTTTCGATTATAATTTAAAAAATCAATAATTTGAAAAAATAAATAAGATAAAAATGAAAATTTATAAGAAATCATTAAGATCAATGTTTGTATTATAATTTTTCGCAAGGATAATATTAAATTTAGTAAATTTTCTCGAGATAAACCTGGAAATTGATATTTTAAAGATAAAAAACTATAGAGTTCAATTCTAGACATCATGATGGTATCTTAAGCAAGATCTGGAGAACAATTTCTGCAGCTGCCTCACACCATGATGGTCATTGCAGCAGCGGCATCCCTTCCGGCTGGGCATAAAGTCCCCGTTGCTGGACGTTTTTAAAATCATAATATGCTTCTTATATATACGGCGCGAGGAATCGAAGCAACGGCGTAGTGGAGAAATAACATCGTTCGCGAGAAAGAGTGAGAGAGAAAGAGGAAAAATGTGAGGTGAGAGAGCACAGTATATATACTCTCAGGACAGGTAGGCACGGCTTCCTGCTGGGAGCTGATCCGTGACGCCCACACTGGCCGTCCACTTGGACTTGATGTGGTGGAGACCGGTAGCGCGAGAGAGACTACTTCAAGTCACTCTTGCACGCACTCCTCTAGACTCGCGGGGTCTTACACACGATAAAGTCTTCACGAAAATATTCTCCGGCGGAAACAACGGCCAAGACTGATGAGGGACGCCAACAGGGTCGTGGGAATATCATCATTGACCTTGACCTTTGATATAGATTTATTTTTTTATAAATAAATCCTCGAGAGTTTTTTCTATCGTTGAATTCTAACGACAATATATTCTCTCTAATACTCAAACCTATTAAAATTAATTTTCATCCAAAAAAATATCCTTTCTTTTTTCAATATATTTTTTTTCTTGATTATAAAAAAATTGTTATTGACTATTTTTGTTATTAAAAATTGAAATAAATTGGAAAATAACGTCAATTTATATTTTAACTTTGATCTTTAATGAAATCTCGATTAAAAAAAATTGTCAGAAGTAAAATTAACCAAACACTCTGATGTTTAGTCGTAAAAAATTTTTTTAATCTTGTGAAATTTTGAAGATTAATAACCTTTGCATAGAAATTCTGTTATATATACACGAGCGCCTCAATCTCCTACCCTAATTGTTGATCGTGCAGTACGATATTGATGAAATTGTTAATTGGTTTAGCCGCAGACATAACCCGAAAGTACTATACAAGAACTGACGTGCGATATTTGTTGCACGAGGAGAATAAAAAAAACTGAAATATTGTTTGATCGAAGACGTTGAAGAAAAAAGATAAATTTGTATATATGCATAAAATCATATAATTATACATGTAGGTAATACAGTGCGATAAATACAAGGGGTAAATATAGTATAAATAGGGTAGGTAAAAATCGAGAAATTGCAGCAAAGCGATATTTGTATAGAATAAAAACCCGGAAGAGGATAAAAACAATAAAATGCATCACATATACGACACACGTGGGACGTGATGTATTCGCGAAAAATGAAGATGCAATGAAGGGAAAATATAAAAGCGTTTCAGAACGACTAATTATCCTGCATGCATGACAGACAATCAGTGTGGCAATTAAAAATCGGAAACAAAAAGTGCTCACTCTGGCTGATGTAAATAGAAACTGGTGTATGAACGCGTTTAGTACGGATTTCTAGAGAGGCAATTGAGGGTGTGTGCTATTCAATTTTTTTGCAATTCATATACATACAATACAAACGCCTTGCCTTCAATTCAATGTGTTTTTTCACTTATCATAGTACAACCATCAAATCATAATGCGACTCTTTACCTCTAATTTTTTCTGATTATGCCATTCTTAAATTGTTTTTCATATAAACAACGATACTTTCAATGTAAACAACAAAAAAAAAAAAATCTTAATCTAAAATTTCTTCAATTTTAGAAATTCTAATAATTTCCATCGCTAAAAAAATTCAAAATTTTTATTCTAATTTTTTTTTTATCTCTATCAACTTCGCAGAATTAAAAAAAAAACGTATCATATACATAAATGAATTAAAACAAGTAAAAATATAAATTTAAAGACAAAAAAAATGAAATTTAAATTTTTAAAAAGAGAAAAAAAATTATTTTCAACTTTTTCACCCACATAATTAAATTATTAGCGTCAATGCTAGAAAACATTTGTTTTCCCGCGAACGAAAGATTATTATAAGTAGATATAGGCGCTATACACGTTTCAAGTGAAAAGTACCAAGTACACGAAAAGCAAGAGAGAAAATATAGACAGAAGGTATCAAAGAAAGAGAGATATTGCGAGTATAGTAGAGGGAACACACCCCTGAGTACGCCCGAGTCGGCACCCCTTGCGCGCCGTGCTCTCTACAGCGCCCTGTACACCACCCCCATTCGATCCACACCCTCTGTCCCACTCTGGTTGCACTCCCGCTGGCACCCGCGTGCCGAGTGTCCTTGTCGCGTTTGCGCTCACTCGCTCCTATACTACCCTCGCTACCACCGTAAGAGCAGAGAAATTTCTACTTCGCTTTTTTCTCACTCACACACACTGTTCCCTCTTATACGCTGATATTATCCGGCGTGGAAATTTCACGATATTTCTCCGGAGATTCGTACCGAAAAAATTAATTATCACTCGCGGCGATTCTCGTCTCGAATTCTCGACTGATTGCACCACTAGCTATTGATAAATCTGGCTTAGGATTTTTATACATTAATTATAAAAGCATATATACACACTTTACCAGTCAAATTACTCATTTTAAGGACTCTTCGACATTGTTTTTTATATTTTATACCCTGTTGTTGATTTCATAGCTGTAGATATAAGGGAGAAATTTTTTTCCACATGAAACTAGTGACTATACTTCTTTTGAAAGCTCCCTCACGCGTCGCGACGTCACTGAAAAAGCGCCCTCTCGGCGCCGAACGAGAATAAACGCGACAAAAAACGTGAATTCGCCTCTTGGGGGCTCTGCTGACCGCGAAAACCTCCCCGCGCAAACGAACCCTACCGCCCTTTCTGCCTTGCCTACGTGTATCCTTCGACTTTCATGTCCCCTCTTGTGTTTTGCCGACTCGACATCTCTCTTCGTACTTCTTTACCGACCTCGCTCGAGAATACTAAATGCCACACAGCATTTCATCCGACTTTATCGTGTGTGCCGGATGCGCATTGCGTATTTCTTCTAAATGCCCGACACATATATTGCATCTCAGTTGCTAAAATGTTCTTTCTACCCCTAATACATATTTACTACAACGCACACATTATTTAAAATGTATAAACTATAAGAAAAACGAATTAAAAAAAAAACCTTTTGTCTAAATTCTACCAAAATAATTGCGAAAAAACAATAATTTAACTGTCAATTTTTCAAGAAGAATATTTTTCTTCAATTTTTAAGAATGTTTAGAGTTGAAATGAAAGTTTATTACAAATTTTTTTTCGATTAAAAACACATTGAAAAATATTTTCTTCCTTATGGAGTGGACTGGTGGCGTAACTGTTTCGAGTCTCCTTACGTAAGGACTCCGAGCTGCGCAATAGTTTCTCTCGTGATCAACAAACGATTTATTTCAACATGTTATCGATACCTGCAGTGTATATTTCTCGGCCAAAGATCGTTCCTACCCTTATATTGACGGGTAGTTCGTCTTGGCCTTGTCATTAACAAATCCTCGCAGTGCCCTTGGTAATGGGTTGTTGATGCATCACAAGTGCGATCAAAGTTTCACGTGGGAAGACTAGAGTACGGTATATAACACATAGACGACCCTGCAATCGCCCATTCGATTTACTGCGGATTGAGGTTAGTACAATCTTCATACCCAGTTTACTATTTAAATTTTTCCGACTAATGTGCACTGATGAAATTTCAATTCAACAAATGATTTATTTGCAATAATAAATCAACTAATAGTACTATAATAAGCGGATTAAATTCAGCTTTTCAAATTGCATATAATAGTCCTTGTAATCACTGCCGAAATTCACAATTAAATATATTCTCCGTGCAATATATAAAATAAACAAGTCAATTAATTTTTTTATATGCTAATAATTTATAGAAAAAAAATTTACTATTGAAATAAAATAATGGATAATAGAAAATTTACAGTAATTTTCTCAGAAAGTGTGTTTTATGTATATTGATCGTTCAAGAGAGGAATATTTCTCCGAGTGCGCGCGGTAATATTTTCAAAAATTACCGCATCATGCGGCAGAAAATAATGAGACATAGAAAGTACGATATTTTATTGAAATTGCGAGAAAAACGAAAAATCTAACATAACGTTACAATTAAAAACGTTCATGCGTGCAGCTTAATAAAAAATACAAAATTTCAATTTTTATTTCAACAAGTAAATAACAATTGAAAATTTAATTTTTCACATAAAATCTACTTTATTATTAAAAAGAAATAGAAAAAAAATTTATAAATCGTCGTATAACATTATTAATATATTAAAAAATAATTTTTTTAAAGCCGTAAATAAATTTTATAAAATGTTAGTACTAATATTTGACTTGGCGATAGCGCATGAACGTTTTTAAACATAAAAAAATACTGCAACAAAATGCCATAGTGTAATATTCACAATGATAATAACGAGAGAAAAGTTTTGAAGGGTTAGTTGGATGAACCTAACCTCCAAAATAGCGAATGGAGTACACTTGCGCGATCAGTCGCGATATCGGCCAACATATCCACCTGTTCCCATAGCGCATAGAAGCCAAGCATGTAACACATGCATCAGAGCTAGACGCGCAAGATGCAGAGACACGATTTCATCATACAGGACAACAACTAACCTGTATAGAGCTTCGTTACCCTATTCACCCTGGTTAACGATGCTACCCTGCCATACATCGGCCATACAGAGAGAGAGAGAGAGCGCGCTCTAATATATATAAAGCTACAGGAATATGGAAAGAGCGCGAGGACGAGAGAGTAGTAGTTATATGTGTATTTTGAAGCAAAAGATCCTTTCGAAAACGTCCCTGGCAGCGCGCGACAGTCTTGGATCTCTCTCTCAACTCAACTCGGGTTGGAAGCAGCAAAACGGGAAGAGAGGAAGATCGCGGTGGCAAGAAGAGAGTGGGAAAAAGAGCGTTGTCATAATTCCTTGAATTGAACGGCGGGTTATTCTCTACCAAGGTTACCGGCGTGATGAGGGGACGAGGCGCGGCCAGGACGCGCGATCACGGGACGCGAAGGGGGGCCATGAGCCGTGGGGAACGGGGAATCGATAGGACAACAAGGACAGCAAGAGTATGTGTGGATAACTGCGCAGAAACCAGTGCGCAACGCAGACAAGTTCCACGGCGTCCCGACAGGCGCGTAAGCATCGCATTAGAGCAAGACACAGGCATTGGTGTACGCGTGGCAACGACAATGATCAACGGTGGTGGGGGGAATTCTACTGGCTTGCCAGGTAACGACGCGGGTGCGCGCGGGGATTGGCAGACACTCTGCGATGCAGAGGGGTGAGCAGCGAGGAAAACGCGCTCAAGAGAGTCAGAGTGGGGAAGAACTGGCAGCACTGACGGGACGCGGGGAACGGGAGGTCTTGTACGAGAGCGGGTCGGGGACGCCGGGGAGAACCGACTTTATGCAGCTGCGGGACGATAACAACGATGGGCTACAGGACTGCCGCTATAGCTGGGGAAATGCCAAATGGGCTACAGGACCGTGCCGGCCTAGCTGTACGTTCGCTTGCCTCGTAGTGGCATGGCGGACGGGCGGCAGGCAGGAAAGGCGGGAAGAGAGGGATTTCAAGCGGTCGTCTCTTGTCTGCCTCCGCGCGCCTCTACAGCCGCTCCACTGGTCTCACCGTTCTCTCTTACCGGCGGCCCTCCGCGCCGTTACTACCTAACCTCTGCTTTCCTACGCGCCAGAGACGACTCGGGCATATCATCGCCATTGCCTTGGACGCGCCAGGTACTCGTTCAACCGGCGGCTACCGACCCTAAGCGTCCTCGATGATGCCCTTCGTCATAGTGACACTTTTCAAAGCTCCTGTGACCAACAGCTCTGACGCTATTAGCTGTATTAGTTCGTACTTTTATTGCTATTTATAGTTTATTTATATTTTCCTGCAAAATCTTATTGTCTAATTAGGTTTTTTTATTTCGCGAAGGATCATTCTGTATTTTGAGGGTTTTTTTTTCGAGTTTAATTTATTTTTTATGATGGCCAGCTCGGTTATTTCCAACGAGACGCGCGCGAAGCTCTCTCGAAGAGAGTTTACTTTATTTGAATTTACCGCTGATTGCCGTGGGTGGGATACGAAGATGGCTTTCGACAGTCGAGCACTGTCTCGACGGCAATGACGTCGGGTTGTCTCTTGATCCTCTGTTCACCCCCACACAAACTCATGCGAACAAATGAGATCGCTGTGACAAACACGTATATTCAATGCGTGTATGTGTGTTATATAGAAGAGACAAGAGTAAAGTTCTCTGTTCAGTGTTTCGACTTGTTGACGATTAATAATCAGAATGACAACAAGAATTATTCTGATATTTCTTTTTTATATTAAATAATATTACTTATACCCCGGTTCAATTAAATTCTTTCAATTAATTAAACAATATATCTACCTATATGCATGTTTTCATTAGATAAAAGATTTTTATAATTATTTTAGAAAAATTGTTGGCAGAATACTCAAAGAGTCAAATAATATGTTATTTTTATATAAAAAACAATTTATTGTTGTTTTTTTTTTTTTGATAGAATGAAGATTAAATCAATTTAGCACTGACAAAAAAAAAGAGAAAATTTCTAGAAAAATTTTATAAAAAACTGGGAGATAAATATTTTACTGATTGTTTAAATGATTTGAGAAATGGAGCGTCTTGAAAAAAAATTCCTTTCTTCTTTTTCAAGTGAAAACCCTGCAATTTTTTTCATGTTCTATTTACTTAACCTACACTATAAAATAATTTCGCAGAAACTAACGGTTATTCTGCAAAAGCCAGTTCCTCTTAACAATTGTTTCTTCTCAAAATCAATTATTTAATTACTTAAGATTGATTAAAAATTAATTCTATTAATTCAAAAGATGGAGAATCCGTGTAGACACAATACCTTGTGTTACTTGGCCTGTTCTAACCGTACTACTGCTGCCATCTGACTGGTACGACACTCAAAACACACTCAACGGACATTACCAGCATCACACATTTGACAAAAATTTAATAACAATTTAATTCAACATTTAAACTTGATTTAAAAATTATTCATTGTGTTTTTCTCGAGTTTGTTTACAATTATTTATTGATTTCAGATAAAAAACCATCGAGCGCGGGTGCACATACAGAATTATCGTTGTTACTGATCATTCCCTTTAATTTAGATGTATTAATTTTTTTTTGTTTGCCTGTTGATGGAGCAAGATTGATGTTTTTAAGCCACTCATTAATATTTGTTGATGGTGGAGTGCTTTGATTATCAACTAATTTTTTGCATAAAGTTTTTGGTGTATCAATTAATAATCCAGCAGTTTTATCTTTATTTTTCTTTTTTTTCTTCTGTTTAATATTGCAAATTTTTTTAATTCCTTGATTTTTTAGTTTTTTTGGTTTTTTTAAGAAAACTTTTGTAATTTTTTTACAACAGGTGCAGGTAATTAATAGTTTATTTGATTGATTTTCTACGCACTTATTGACTAATTTTTCTTGGTAATTTGTTAAATTACCGTGATTATTCCCAGCATTAATGAGCTTTTGTATCGCACGTGAGAGATTTTTTCCTTTGGATAGACGCACTTTATGGTCTATCGTATTCCACAAGGAACCACAGTGAGCACACATTGAACCAGAGCCGAAAATTTGATTTGGAAGCTCGACTGCATCGGATAATTCACGGCAGCATTGTCTTTAAATAAGAAAAAAAATTCTAAATAAGTCCTATCAAATTTCTTCGAATTTTTCACAGTCAATATAAATTTTTTAAGTATTAAAAACTTTTGACAACAAATTATAATGACAAGAAAATTTTTCTAAATAGGTTAGAAATGATTTTGTTTTTTTTTTTTTTACTTACATATAATGCCCTCGAAGTTTATTAGCAAATGTTGTGCTATTTAATGACAAATGTTTCACAATATTCCACCATTGAGTTACGTTTTCCATGATTAATTCACTCGGAAAAATTACAATTTATCGTATAGTTTCACTCAATTTATAAGAAAATACTTGCGGTAAACATAACCTATTCAACAAATAACTATGCACGCTAAACATGTACCACCTGCGCATCGGTAAAATCAACTTTACACTGAATATGCACAGTAAATTATAGAGAAATCTACTGTAATCCCGAAAAAGCTCAAAATTTTGAAATTCAGTAAAAATTTTTTTGCACACAGTAAATAATTTTTTAAGTTTTAATTTTCTAATCGACGCAGATAATCAACATTTTTTTTCATTGATTTCTAATTTTAATTAATAAATTACCTTTATCCCAACTATCCATATTTTATATATTATACGTAAGAAATTTTTCCCTCTGTAAAAAACGCATTTTATCAACTTTTTATAACATAAAAAGCTCCAATGTCTCAAATTTTCAAACAGCATTATTTTTTTTTCAATCAAAAAAATTCAAGTATATCCATTCTATCAAATCCTTCGATAATAATAAGAATTAACAAAAATTCTGCCAACAAATTATAACAAGAGAATCATAACAAACAGGTTATAAATTTTTTTTTTTTGACTCACATTTGATGTTCTTGGAGTTTATTGGCCGCTGTTCTGCTACTTGTTGACAAATGTCTCACTACACTGCACCATTGAGTAACAATCTCCATAATTAATTCACTTCACTTCACTTCACTTCACTTCACTTCACAAATTCCAGATTTATTGTTTTTTATAGTCCTCTTATTTATAAACACTCGCGGTGAACATAACCTATGACGATAAAAAAAAATCAAATGCGTGTTGGTAAAATCAACATCACTATACTAGTTCCAAAGTCGTCCGCTAGACCGCGCACTAGATCACTGAGAAATCTACATTACCAACGACGACTAAAGCCTCCCATTAGTCAGAAATACGCGGTAAAAGGTAAAAATTATTTGAAATTGTTTAATCAATTTTTTTAACAATTCTGACAGAATTAATTATTAATATTCATTAATTTATTGCTCAAAACGATTGGAAATGACTTTTAAATGCATTTGGTAAATCGTTTAAAGCTTAATTCCGCACTTTTTGCACATTTTAAAAGTTTTTAATAGCACTCGAGTAATTTTTACGAACAATTTCTATTATTTTATTATTAATTATGTATTTTTATTGTTTAATAATTTTTTATTTTGTATATTAGACTGCCACGAATGTGATTTATGCAAGTTTAGATAGTATTATTAATTTTTTGATTGATATTTTTCATTTATTCTCGCGTTAGAGGTCAACCTTGGCATTGAACCCGGCGTTTTTTGGACGATGTAACCATCTACAGCCTACATTGACGTCATTTCACTTAAAAAGAATACTTATGACTTTCGAAATATCATCGTCACACATAATGATTACGCTTTATTGTCATTTTGAAGTCAAAGACCGATCAAATTTGTCTCTGGCGATTTTCATTTCGCACTGATTTTCGTCAAGACGCAGTTGGACATGAAATGACGCCATTACACACAACCACGACAATAATCAACGAAATTTATGGAATTTCATGCACTTACTTGTTGTGTCGTACGAAAAAACTGTGATTAGTGACTGTTTCAAACTTACTCGCACGGATGTTACCGGATTAATTTCAATTCTCGTACACGAACGCGACGCAGTCGAAGCAAAAACGAAGCCGACTTTGTATGGACTGAATGACGTCACTGCGCAGAGGACAAAGGTACTGCGGCGAGGAAGTCAAATTCACAACTATATATTCAACACATAAAAATTTCATAAATAACGTATAGTTTCCGGTTACTTATAAATAATAAATTTCTACATTTATACATATAATTTAAATAAATTATAATTAAATAGTTGAATTATAAAATTTATTGTGAATTTTATATCGACATGATTTGACTCATTTTACAAGTGTGTACCCATGTGCCCAAGGTTAACATATAGGTTATTGAAAATTTATTTTTTATACATTTTTTTATAATTTAAATGTGATTAAAAAAATTAACAATGACCGGAAAGATACGAAAATATTTATTTTGGTTTGCACATGAGCATGTAGATTTTCGAATAGCTGTAAGTATAACAAATTGTTAAGAAACAATAACAATGTAAACATTTTGAACGTTGAATATTTTTATTTCCAGGAAATTAACTCAATTTTGAGTTTATTTAAAATATCACCCACTAAATTAAGAACAATAGAGAGGCCAAGTGATTATGTAAGTATTTGATATCCAATTTTTCTGAGATAAAATTGACAATTTTATTTATTAACAGCCGTATTGGATTGTGGAAACTGAGTCCGAGGCAATTATCAGAAAAATTGCTAGTCGTTCTGTATCACTGAGATTTTGTATTGACCTGTGGGGACAAGGAACAGATTCTGCAGAGTTTCACAATTCTTTGCGGAATTTTCCACGAGAAAATTGGGAGCCTCATTTGACAAAGGAAAAATCTTTTAAAGTCGTTGTCGAGACATTTTGCAAGCATCTAACTCAACGACAAAAAGTAGAAAGGATAGAGGTACGTAAAAAACTGAAGATTTTCTCCTCAACAATTGAAATAACCCAAAACATTTTTTTTTTAACACAGTCATTCAATTATCTGCCTTTTGAGGGGCCAGTAAAATTGGATAATCCTGACACAACGCTATTCTACATCGAATACTACGGAATGAAGCCAAATAGTATTCCTGATATACCTGAAAATTTATTTTTTGGGCGATGGGTAAATTAAAAATAGTCTTTAATCCTCAGAAACTTTGTAAAAAAAACTCACTGTATTTCAGATATCCAACGGGCAACGTGATTTAATTCAAAAGTTGTCACTAAAAACTCGAAAATTCATCGGTACAACCTCCATGGATCCTCAACTGTCGCTTTTAATGGCAAATCAGGCTCAAGTGACAAACGGAGATATTATTTTAGACCCATTTGTCGGAACGGGATCTCTGCTAGTGGCTGCAGCACAATTTGGCGGATACATTTTGGGATCTGACATTGATTTTATGATGCTGCACGCTCGTACGAGACCAACTCGAATTACGCAAAAAGTGAGATAAATATATTTTAAATCATGCGAATCATAAAACAATAATTATTTACAGATGAGAAGCAGCGACGAGAGCATCGCTGCAAACATGGAACAGTATGGGAAAAAGTCTCATTACATAGACGTTGTAGTTTCCGACTTTTCAAGACCCATGTGGAATCCAAACATGCGAGTTGACGGAATTATAACGGACCGTATGAATTTCTCCACTATATTTTTTTACATTTAGTTTATTTACTGATTGCTGTCGATTTTCTGCAGCGCCGTACGGAGTCCGAGAGGCGACAGAACGCGTTGGAACCGCGAAATCCAATTCTGTGATAGAGGATCATCAAGTAGCAACGCATATTCCTTCTAAAATCGACTACACTTTACGCCAAATGTTCACAGACATAATCAATTTTGCTGTGAAACATCTGAAAATAAATGGAAAATTGGTCTGCTGGTTTCCAGTGTACAGGTAACGTAATTTTCTCGTTTTAATTAATATTGTACTGATGCCTTTTATATTTAGGGATAATTATTCCGAGAATCAATTGCCTACACATCCGTGCTTGATTTTGTCAGCCAATTCCGAACAGGTGCTCAGTATTTATGCCAGCAGGAGGTTGTTAACGTATACGAAAACTCGAGAGCCGCGCGAGGGCGATCGAGTTGACACAACAAACATGTTGGACTTTCGTGAGATGTACTTTGCATTGAGAGATGAGACCAGGCGAGAACGACGGATGAAACAAGCTGAGGAACGCGCGAAAAATAAGGCGGAATGGGAGCGCAAATGCAGAGAGAGCACTGAAAGGTGATTTTTATTTTAACCGAGTATCTTAATAATTTTATTGCATTTAATTACGTACGTTGTCTGCTCACTCAAGTAAATCTATGCAGAAATTTGTCATTCTTCTATTTTTTAACAATTGATTGATAAAAGAAAAGGAGGAAAGGAGGATTTAACAATGATTTAATTGTATTTGATTTTTTTCCTCGCGTTAATGACACAAATAAATAATGTACCAGCGTGTTCCAGACGAGCTGCGAACCTGAACAGACAGGAATTATGAAAATACATCGAATAACATATAGAAATTGAAAATGTTCTGATTACAAGGCACGTCATTAGGTCAAAATCCACCATTTTTTTCAACGTAATTGCGGCTGGACCATTTCGCCGGATTGAAAGGATGAATCTGAGGAAAACCAACCTGTCCATTTGATTTTATGTATCGTGAATCTCTGATTATTATTTTTTTTATACACACACCGCGTGTATACGTGCATAGAAGGCATTTACACATATATTACAATATTTAAACAAATATACAAGTATCTAGCTAGGGTGAAGATTTGAATTACTCGTAATTAAACTAACACATGTGTCTCAGGCTTCAAGTTGTAGTTGCCCTAGTAGTCCTTCCAAATTTTTCGCACTGTTTTCATCGGATGCTTTGGCTTTGTACTGCATTTCCAACTGATTTGCAGCCCACTCGCTCAATTTTATCGCCTCTTTCTTCTTCGATGATGAGCATCGCGGTGATGACGCGATATAACTCGTGGTCTACGATCGAAAAAAAAAAAAAACAAAATCGTCAGGTAATTGATATTGAATTAGTATAAAATTATTTACTGCTCACCAGCAAGAGCCCATAGAGCGCTCGAACATTGCCTGGATTTAACTTTGCAGCCTGACTAAAGTATGCTTTTGCAGTTTCAATATTTTCGTAACCACCTGATGAATATTTTATCTCTGCGTATCGCTGATAAATCAAATGGCTGTGAGGATTGTGGAGAATTAATTCTTCCATGCAGAAAGCAGCCTTGCTGTACTCTTGTTCCTTTAGATACAAGTCACAAAGCTCGTGCCAGGCTTCCTGGTCGCTCATGAATCTACAAATTATCCAGGACTTTTTAAGCAATCGTGTATAAGCATTCAGTGGAATTTACTTGACGCACATTTATCTGGGCATTTAAAAATTATCCAGATATATCGAATAAGCTGAGAATTGTTGATAAAAGTTATACAAACGTTTTCAGGTACTCTGTAAGTTCCTTGATGGCTTCTGTGGTTTTACCTCGAGCCTTGAGAATCGCAATTTTCCGTTTTCTCAGTGCTGCATTGGTCTCATCACGCTTGATAATCGATTCCAAGACTTCCAGAGCCTCGTCATACCTGCAATAAATTGATATTGAGTCGATTGTTGACAAATACATGCACTCACAGACATTTCTAGAGCTTCCAGGTGCATCGAGTGATACTTGAGGACTCTCAAGCTACCCGGAAAATCGGCCATAAGGATTTTTAGGCAATACTCGGCTAAAGACAGTCGATGGCAGTCCAAAGCAGCAACACAAACTTGCTCTAGCACCAGGTACTCTGTAATCAATTGTTACTTTATATCCTGTTTATTTTTTATCACAAATTTTGACACTTACTTTCATTGCCAAGTTGCTCTATATTATCTTTGAGCACTGATTCCCACAGATCTACAACTTCTCGACATTTACGCTCCGAATTTTCTCTCCATGTTCTCAACAAATCTCGTGCATCTGTGGAATTGATTCAGTAAATTAATAAACACTGCTTATAGATTAAAAAATATTTCACAAAGAATCTTTACCGTTCCAACTGATTCACTTCACTTCACTTCACTTCACTTCACTTCACAAATTCCAGATTTATTGTTTTTTATAGTCCTCTTATTTATAAACACTCGCGGTGAACATAACCTATGACGATAAAAAAAAATCAAATGCGTGTTGGTAAAATCAACATCACTATACTAGTTCCAAAGTCGTCCGCTAGACCGCGCACTAGATCACTGAGAAATCTACATTACCAACGACGACTAAAGCCTCCCATTAGTCAGAAATACGCGGTAAAAGGTAAAAATTATTTGAAATTGTTTAATCAATTTTTTTAACAATTCTGACAGAATTAATTATTAATATTCATTAATTTATTGCTCAAAACGATTGGAAATGACTTTTAAATGCATTTGGTAAATCGTTTAAAGCTTAATTCCGCACTTTTTGCACATTTTAAAAGTTTTTAATAGCACTCGAGTAATTTTTACGAACAATTTCTATTATTTTATTATTAATTATGTATTTTTATTGTTTAATAATTTTTTATTTTGTATATTAGACTGCCACGAATGTGATTTATGCAAGTTTAGATAGTATTATTAATTTTTTGATTGATATTTTTCATTTATTCTCGCGTTAGAGGTCAACCTTGGCATTGAACCCGGCGTTTTTTGGACGATGTAACCATCTACAGCCTACATTGACGTCATTTCACTTAAAAAGAATACTTATGACTTTCGAAATATCATCGTCACACATAATGATTACGCTTTATTGTCATTTTGAAGTCAAAGACCGATCAAATTTGTCTCTGGCGATTTTCATTTCGCACTGATTTTCGTCAAGACGCAGTTGGACATGAAATGACGCCATTACACACAACCACGACAATAATCAACGAAATTTATGGAATTTCATGCACTTACTTGTTGTGTCGTACGAAAAAACTGTGATTAGTGACTGTTTCAAACTTACTCGCACGGATGTTACCGGATTAATTTCAATTCTCGTACACGAACGCGACGCAGTCGAAGCAAAAACGAAGCCGACTTTGTATGGACTGAATGACGTCACTGCGCAGAGGACAAAGGTACTGCGGCGAGGAAGTCAAATTCACAACTATATATTCAACACATAAAAATTTCATAAATAACGTATAGTTTCCGGTTACTTATAAATAATAAATTTCTACATTTATACATATAATTTAAATAAATTATAATTAAATAGTTGAATTATAAAATTTATTGTGAATTTTATATCGACATGATTTGACTCATTTTACAAGTGTGTACCCATGTGCCCAAGGTTAACATATAGGTTATTGAAAATTTATTTTTTATACATTTTTTTATAATTTAAATGTGATTAAAAAAATTAACAATGACCGGAAAGATACGAAAATATTTATTTTGGTTTGCACATGAGCATGTAGATTTTCGAATAGCTGTAAGTATAACAAATTGTTAAGAAACAATAACAATGTAAACATTTTGAACGTTGAATATTTTTATTTCCAGGAAATTAACTCAATTTTGAGTTTATTTAAAATATCACCCACTAAATTAAGAACAATAGAGAGGCCAAGTGATTATGTAAGTATTTGATATCCAATTTTTCTGAGATAAAATTGACAATTTTATTTATTAACAGCCGTATTGGATTGTGGAAACTGAGTCCGAGGCAATTATCAGAAAAATTGCTAGTCGTTCTGTATCACTGAGATTTTGTATTGACCTGTGGGGACAAGGAACAGATTCTGCAGAGTTTCACAATTCTTTGCGGAATTTTCCACGAGAAAATTGGGAGCCTCATTTGACAAAGGAAAAATCTTTTAAAGTCGTTGTCGAGACATTTTGCAAGCATCTAACTCAACGACAAAAAGTAGAAAGGATAGAGGTACGTAAAAAACTGAAGATTTTCTCCTCAACAATTGAAATAACCCAAAACATTTTTTTTTTAACACAGTCATTCAATTATCTGCCTTTTGAGGGGCCAGTAAAATTGGATAATCCTGACACAACGCTATTCTACATCGAATACTACGGAATGAAGCCAAATAGTATTCCTGATATACCTGAAAATTTATTTTTTGGGCGATGGGTAAATTAAAAATAGTCTTTAATCCTCAGAAACTTTGTAAAAAAAACTCACTGTATTTCAGATATCCAACGGGCAACGTGATTTAATTCAAAAGTTGTCACTAAAAACTCGAAAATTCATCGGTACAACCTCCATGGATCCTCAACTGTCGCTTTTAATGGCAAATCAGGCTCAAGTGACAAACGGAGATATTATTTTAGACCCATTTGTCGGAACGGGATCTCTGCTAGTGGCTGCAGCACAATTTGGCGGATACATTTTGGGATCTGACATTGATTTTATGATGCTGCACGCTCGTACGAGACCAACTCGAATTACGCAAAAAGTGAGATAAATATATTTTAAATCATGCGAATCATAAAACAATAATTATTTACAGATGAGAAGCAGCGACGAGAGCATCGCTGCAAACATGGAACAGTATGGGAAAAAGTCTCATTACATAGACGTTGTAGTTTCCGACTTTTCAAGACCCATGTGGAATCCAAACATGCGAGTTGACGGAATTATAACGGACCGTATGAATTTCTCCACTATATTTTTTTACATTTAGTTTATTTACTGATTGCTGTCGATTTTCTGCAGCGCCGTACGGAGTCCGAGAGGCGACAGAACGCGTTGGAACCGCGAAATCCAATTCTGTGATAGAGGATCATCAAGTAGCAACGCATATTCCTTCTAAAATCGACTACACTTTACGCCAAATGTTCACAGACATAATCAATTTTGCTGTGAAACATCTGAAAATAAATGGAAAATTGGTCTGCTGGTTTCCAGTGTACAGGTAACGTAATTTTCTCGTTTTAATTAATATTGTACTGATGCCTTTTATATTTAGGGATAATTATTCCGAGAATCAATTGCCTACACATCCGTGCTTGATTTTGTCAGCCAATTCCGAACAGGTGCTCAGTATTTATGCCAGCAGGAGGTTGTTAACGTATACGAAAACTCGAGAGCCGCGCGAGGGCGATCGAGTTGACACAACAAACATGTTGGACTTTCGTGAGATGTACTTTGCATTGAGAGATGAGACCAGGCGAGAACGACGGATGAAACAAGCTGAGGAACGCGCGAAAAATAAGGCGGAATGGGAGCGCAAATGCAGAGAGAGCACTGAAAGGTGATTTTTATTTTAACCGAGTATCTTAATAATTTTATTGCATTTAATTACGTACGTTGTCTGCTCACTCAAGTAAATCTATGCAGAAATTTGTCATTCTTCTATTTTTTAACAATTGATTGATAAAAGAAAAGGAGGAAAGGAGGATTTAACAATGATTTAATTGTATTTGATTTTTTTCCTCGCGTTAATGACACAAATAAATAATGTACCAGCGTGTTCCAGACGAGCTGCGAACCTGAACAGACAGGAATTATGAAAATACATCGAATAACATATAGAAATTGAAAATGTTCTGATTACAAGGCACGTCATTAGGTCAAAATCCACCATTTTTTTCAACGTAATTGCGGCTGGACCATTTCGCCGGATTGAAAGGATGAATCTGAGGAAAACCAACCTGTCCATTTGATTTTATGTATCGTGAATCTCTGATTATTATTTTTTTTATACACACACCGCGTGTATACGTGCATAGAAGGCATTTACACATATATTACAATATTTAAACAAATATACAAGTATCTAGCTAGGGTGAAGATTTGAATTACTCGTAATTAAACTAACACATGTGTCTCAGGCTTCAAGTTGTAGTTGCCCTAGTAGTCCTTCCAAATTTTTCGCACTGTTTTCATCGGATGCTTTGGCTTTGTACTGCATTTCCAACTGATTTGCAGCCCACTCGCTCAATTTTATCGCCTCTTTCTTCTTCGATGATGAGCATCGCGGTGATGACGCGATATAACTCGTGGTCTACGATCGAAAAAAAAAAAAAACAAAATCGTCAGGTAATTGATATTGAATTAGTATAAAATTATTTACTGCTCACCAGCAAGAGCCCATAGAGCGCTCGAACATTGCCTGGATTTAACTTTGCAGCCTGACTAAAGTATGCTTTTGCAGTTTCAATATTTTCGTAACCACCTGATGAATATTTTATCTCTGCGTATCGCTGATAAATCAAATGGCTGTGAGGATTGTGGAGAATTAATTCTTCCATGCAGAAAGCAGCCTTGCTGTACTCTTGTTCCTTTAGATACAAGTCACAAAGCTCGTGCCAGGCTTCCTGGTCGCTCATGAATCTACAAATTATCCAGGACTTTTTAAGCAATCGTGTATAAGCATTCAGTGGAATTTACTTGACGCACATTTATCTGGGCATTTAAAAATTATCCAGATATATCGAATAAGCTGAGAATTGTTGATAAAAGTTATACAAACGTTTTCAGGTACTCTGTAAGTTCCTTGATGGCTTCTGTGGTTTTACCTCGAGCCTTGAGAATCGCAATTTTCCGTTTTCTCAGTGCTGCATTGGTCTCATCACGCTTGATAATCGATTCCAAGACTTCCAGAGCCTCGTCATACCTGCAATAAATTGATATTGAGTCGATTGTTGACAAATACATGCACTCACAGACATTTCTAGAGCTTCCAGGTGCATCGAGTGATACTTGAGGACTCTCAAGCTACCCGGAAAATCGGCCATAAGGATTTTTAGGCAATACTCGGCTAAAGACAGTCGATGGCAGTCCAAAGCAGCAACACAAACTTGCTCTAGCACCAGGTACTCTGTAATCAATTGTTACTTTATATCCTGTTTATTTTTTATCACAAATTTTGACACTTACTTTCATTGCCAAGTTGCTCTATATTATCTTTGAGCACTGATTCCCACAGATCTACAACTTCTCGACATTTACGCTCCGAATTTTCTCTCCATGTTCTCAACAAATCTCGTGCATCTGTGGAATTGATTCAGTAAATTAATAAACACTGCTTATAGATTAAAAAATATTTCACAAAGAATCTTTACCGTTCCAACTGCATTTATCCTGTCTCTTAGACATGATAAACTTAGTTTTTTTAACGTTAATAAATCAGTGAAAATGATTAGACAAAAGTTGACACCGTATGTACACTATGAGTAATGAGGTTATGTGACGTAGAGTCACCAGAATAATCGAAATGCTCCGCTTCAATCAAGCACAATCAAGCAAAAAGTAGTAGCCAATAGCTGAGCACTTGGTGCTTTAAAACGAGGGGGCGGGTTTACTCTGAGGTGTATGACCTAGTGCCAAAAGGATCAAGAAGAAAAAAAAATGAATATGAAAAACAATAAAAAGTGAGTAATTTAATAAAAATCCTTGGATAATTTAATATCGTGAATGGTGACAATCTGCGTAGATATGAATACTAATCAAATATATGCAATCGAAATAAATGACAATCATTCGAAAGTTAGCAACAAAAGCAATAGAATAAATAAACCATTTGATTGGTAACCGTTGTAACCGTTATACAGCCCAAAGAGTATTTCATATTTGTCCATGACTCTCTAATAATTTTCTGATTGATTATATATATTATACACAGCTATAATTGTTATACGTATGTAACATGTTACCAGGCACCAGGCACTAACTAATGGTTACTACAAGTAATGTTTAAATATTAGAGTCTTTAGTTTCATGTACTTTGATCAATTACGGATGAAATAAATGAGGTTTGACGGATATAAAAAATACTTACACTTGATTCAAGCAATTTTCTCTATCTGCAGTGTATAAAAATTACCTTTTTAATACTTGGATATCATTTTTAGAGCCTGAAGAGCCCCTAAAAAAATTTGCAACCCCCTGACATCGTTTTAAAGACGATTGCACACTTCCTAAACCCCAAAATCATGAGAAATAACTATAAAATATAGTGTTAAATGTTTTACTTAGTGATGAAATTTTTTTCATAGTTGTGCTAGAGTCTATAGAGCCCTCAAAAAAATCAGCAACCCCCTGTCATCATTTTGAATAGCTACAAAAAAATTTTATAAACTAAATAGTTCCTCTCGCGAATCAGGCGTGCACATGCTAGTTGTCAATAAATTAATTCTGAAAAAAGTATAGTAAAATAAATTTTATTAGTCTCGCAATAATATTGCACCAAGTATCTTGGGCATATTCCATACATTATCATAATTTTTTTTTTTACTACCTCTAATGAGATTATTGAGTATAAATGAGAAAAAAAAAATTAATGTAATACATATAAAAAAGATAATTCTATTTACAAATATTTCTCTAAACTTATTCAAATACTTTCGTAATGTTTGATATAAAATTATGAGTAATCTTTTACAAATTATAGATAATGTAGTGAAAAAAAAAATTCCCCGGTCATGGAACGCCTGGTTTTTTTTTATATAAATCTCTAAAATGAAAAAAAAAAAAAAAAAAAAAAAAAAAAAAATGTTT
>MVJL01004550.1:0-22374 GCA_002156465.1 Macrocentrus cingulum
AGTACATAGTAGGCATTTAATGGAGTTTGTAACATACGGTCAGTTTTAGTTAGACCAATTATTCTCTCAATATGGACTCTTTTCGCCGCTAATTTTTGGTCCTTCACAACTGACATTCTTGGAAGTTGTTGTTTTCCCGTTAAAAAATGAGGACTGTTTATCGCAATGTCATAGGGAGCAAAATCGTCTTGCACATTGAATCCACGGTCAGACATAATCGAATCCCCTGCTTGGCACATGTGATGTAACCCAGATCTGTCTACTATTTGTCGATAACTTGCACTACTTCCATATGCAGCGGGGTGATATGATAAAATTCCACCGAGCGAGGCTCCAATCATTACTCTTAGAGTATTTTAATTTTTATAAAGGCTGAAAGTAGCTTGTTGTGCAATAAGTTTCGAGGGTCTAGCTATTGGTATCTCGGTCGCATCGATTATCACTCTTGTTGATGGACAAACTTCTTTGGAACCCCGGGGCATGTGAAAATCTACTAATTCTCGCGATGGCCAGACATCGAGATTTGACATAACTGTGTTCATAGAATAAATCCACGTGTGGGGTATGTTTGCCACAATTTTTCCAGCCACACCTAGAAACAATCCCAACTCAAAGTCAGGTATATTTCGACGCAATTTGGTTAGTGTCATGAAAAACATGTCTTCGGAAGAGATGGTTACAACTTCACCCCCCTTATACCGTATATTATTGACAAACATACTCAAAGTTTGAAAAACAAGTAAGAACTTCTTATATGTCTCAAGGCCGGTATAATAATGTATAATTTCGTTCCTATTGAAGAACATTTTTATCTACATGTATCCACGTTGCTTCGCTTGAACTACGATTGATTTCTTTCTTTTAAAATCTGGTTATTATTTGAATGCTGCTTGTTTGTGTCGTCACGTTTATGGATGATTGACTCAGTTGTTTCGGAGTTCATTTGTAGCTTCTCTCGATCGTCGAAGAGTCGACGCACAATTTCGGATTTAAATTCTTGACGGAGATTATCAAGGTCCACGAGATTATTGTCTCGTTGATAGTCTGAGACAGTTAAAGTTGTAGGCTTCTCATTGCTAGCAATTTTACGATTCAGTGGCGCAGTTTTTTCCTCATGCTTGGTTTGTGACTCTTGCTCGTCGTTAAAAAGACGAATATCTGTCTTAGATTTGTAGTTCTCAATGCAATTATCAAGGTTCACGAGATTACTGTCTCGTTCACGATCTAAGACAGCTGGAGTGGACGATCGATCATTGCTGGATGCTCCCTCATCAGTTTTATTTACTACTGGCACCGAACAATTTTCAGAATCAACTCCAAAAAGTTTTTTTTCTGAGGGCAAAAATTTGCAACTCACTTTCTCGGTGGAGATATAAATTAGCACTAGAAAAAGCTGTAGCTTTCAATTTCCTTTGGCGTTTTAAGGTCCCTGTTGAAAAATAGAAAAAAATGATTGCTGATAGAGAATATAATATCGGAAGATATAGATGAGTTTATCTTTTAAATTAATATTATCTATACCTGTCCAATAACTTTTCAAATTAACAAGAATGTCGTCCGGAGCAAAATGGCTATCACATAACTTCGATCTTTTTAGGTCATTGAAATATTCTCCTATGGCTTTCTCCCAGGCATCCCGGATGCTTGGATCTTTTGGAAATAGGAATATGCCAGGGCCTTTACACTTCGGCACTGAACACTTAACCATTTTCACTATTTTATTAACTGTTTACAGTAATTACTATCCAGCAATCAACTGCAGTGTTGACGTTTTATGTCACTGCAGATACACTATAGCCAACAGGTTATAATCATACAAATAATCACGACTAGAAATTGTTCGTATAGTATTATTTATTACAAATGAATTATTACAATGTGAATTATTGAAAATCCATAGAACCTTCAGTCTACCTTGAAAACAAGTTCAGACTCGGTCCTACATTAGTTCTCTTCCATTTTCGGACGCATTTTCAGACACAAGCGGTTGGTATGTTCACACACTTCACCAGTTAATTTGCATCTTTTTTTTACATACTGATATATGAAGAATATAAGAACCATCAAGTTATACTTCACCGTAAAACTTAGACAATCCTTTATCACTATAGCCTCAGTCATTCTGCAACCGATCTTTACAACACTTTAGTATGCATTCGAAAATCACATTGACATTTCGCATCATACGAAAATAATCCGGTGCATCACGAAATTATTCTCATATATGTTCTCGAATAGTTTCATCAATGCACTTCATGTATACTCTGGTTGGTATTTACGACAGCAAATTCTACCACCCAGTGATTTGGCGGTACTGAGATTCCAAATTTTCAAGCGCCCATCCTCCTAAGCGAAGTCCAAGATTGTTACCGTTCATGAGAATGAGACAGTAACACAGACTTGGTTTTTCCGTATTGATAATCACCCCACCAAAAAAAAAACAAGGAAAAACCCCCTCATTAGGCTGTTTATTCATACAGAATCGAGTTACATGAATACACATTAGTAAACCTACCCCATTCCTCGCAATCGAATGCAATTGGCACACTTTGCTCCGGCCCATATATATGCACAACGGGGATAATTTTATTATCCCCATCTTTCAATCCAATGTTAACCTCAATTTCATTTGGGCAAGTTGCCGTCTTCTCCTCTCCAAGAAGTTTCACTTCAATTGCGTGTTCTAAATGACGCACGCTCACATTTTTTGTGATGGTTATCTCCATTGCAAAAGTTTAGCTATTATTGAAGTATTAAGATTTTTCAGGCCCTTAAATACACGCGGAAACTGAGAAAATCCTTCGAATATTCTTACACTTGATATTATCTCTAAAGTTATGTTTTCGCCCCTAAATTTCTACTTGTAATATGCTAAAAGACAATAAAAAACGTTCAGATATATACAAATGTGAAAGTATTACAATTTTTGAAGCCTCTGGATGCTTTTACTGGTCTTCTTATATGATTACAAGCAAAAATCTGGAGGAAAAAACAATTCTAGAGATAAAAGCAATTATGCGGATATTTGAAAGATTTTATCAATCTCAAGAGTGTCTTCAAGGCCCGTAAAAACCTAAATACTTGAATAATTGCTGGAATTTCGCAATGAAGATGCCGCCGATATAACGAAAATTTTTTCGAATCTCATGAAATACTCGCTAGTATCTCTCTGAATTTTTCGAACTTTGCTCTCTTGTCTGATTACATTTTTTTCGTATATCTTCAATACATATTTCCCACAAAAAAATTAATTAAAAGAACACTTGTAACCATTGAATTTTTGGGATTCGACATTTATTTCCAGCAATCAATGACAAAATTGCAAAACTCCGACGATAATTGAAAAATCAACGCATTTACGGCTTCGAAAATTACCCGGAATGTAAAAAAATCGAAAAGTCTTGAATGCACTGTCGCAACTAGATACTGATGTGACGAATAATTTTTCTAAATTTTCAACTTTATTTTTATGTTCGGTGCATGACACATCATGACACCGAATATTACTCCGATATCGCGCCTTCCGGTGTTTACGTCTGCGCGCTCGGACCGTCCACCTCGCGATAAAGAATTGGATCGCGTAACTCGGGACTCGACAATCAATTCTAAGGAAATTTGGGCCTACGTGACAAATATCGTTGCACGTGCACTCCGGATCACGTGAACATCGGGTGATTTTGAGGGCCCAGTATCAACACTAGCGGATATATAAGCCCTGCAAAAACCACCGGTCGTCAGTCCAGCAGCAGACACGAACAGCCACACTTGTCTCACCGCCAACCCTAGGGAACTCAGCGCGAGACAAGCTCAACTGTTCTGAAAGCTCAGAGAAGGCAGCCACCTCCTACCTAGGTCTGGAGGCCTACCTCGACTCTACGACACGGAGTATCTCGTCCTGGTGCTCTTGTCAACTCTGCTACGAAGACTGCTGACTCCGATTTACCGCCAACCCTAGGGAACTCGGCGCAAATCGCAGAAAGCAGTCCTACGAGCTGACATCGCAGAGATTGGGCCCGGAGCATCTCGTACTGGTGTTCCCGCCACTCGATGCGAGTCAACCAAGGCCAACCTAGGTCTGGCCGACCTAGTTCTACGAGTGACACCACTGCTCCCGGTAAGGCGTTCACCGGTGTACCCACTGTTCTGAAAGCTCAGAGAAGGCAGCCACCTCCTACCTAGGTCTGGAGGCCTACCTCGACTCTACGACACGGAGTATCTCGTCCTGGTGCTCTTGTCAACTCTGCTACGAAGACTGCTGACTCCGATTTACCGCCAACCCTAGGGAACTCGGCGCAAATCGCAGAAAGCAGTCCTACGAGCTGACATCGCAGAGATTGGGCCCGGAGCATCTCGTACTGGTGTTCCCGCCACTCGATGCGAGTCAACCAAGGCCAACCTAGGTCTGGCCGACCTAGTTCTACGAGTGACACCACTGCTCCCGGTAAGGCGTTCACCGGTGTACCCTTCCCAAAGAAGAAGCAGGAGCCCGTGAATCCCTCCGGGAAAACTTCAAAAAGGAGAAAGAGAGGAGGAAGGAAAGTTTTCCTTCGACAACTTCTGGGATCACTCCGATCATACGAAGGCAAACAACCTGAGCCACTCCAACCAACACCAACCACCAGCGCAGGAGCACCGGCAGTCGATGAGGGAGCACCGGCAGTCGATGACCACTTGCTGGTGACGGAACTCGCTACTCCCGAGTCGAACTCCCCTGTGCCTGAATACCAACCGGAAGTAATCACCATCGAGGACGATACTCCTCTGGAACCGAGTCCGGAAATCGTCACCATCAACGACGAGGTGCGTGTCATCACCATCGACGATGAGGAAGTCGACAGCCGTACCCGTAATCTTCGGCCAGTCCATACCACCATCGACTACGCCAAGCTGCGGTACAGAGCGTGTCATCACCATCGACGATGAGGAAGTCGACAGCCGTACCCGTAATCTTCGGCCAGTCCATACCACCATCGACTACGCCAAGCTGCGGTACAGGCTGTCCATCACGGACCCGCAATACAGCTACTATTCTAGGCTGTATTATCTGTCACGAAGGATCCACCTTCCACCACGAGAGGCCCTCACCCTACTTATCAAATACGGAATATGTTTTGATTGGTGTTTGAATCAATAAATCAATATACCAAACGAATCAACCTTTCATTGAGAAGCATTTCACGAGGTGCCTACCAGCGGAATCCCCTACCTATTTGATTGGTGTTTGAATCAATAAATCAATATACCAAACGAATCAACCTTTCATTGAGAAGCATTTCACGAGGTGCCTACCAGCGGAATCCCCTACCTGGGAATATTTTCCCAATTATTATCCGACGTGGCGTTCATCCGAACGTCACACTGGAAATAGTGGATAATTTTTAAGCGTCATTAAATACATAGCAGATAAATTGAAAAAAATAAAATAAATAATAAATAAATAAATAATAACAATAATAAGTAAGAAAATAATACTAAATAAATACCAAAGTACCATAACTTGTTCGATAAACATGTAATGGTAATGAGTGCCATCCATTTTCCCCAGTTCTGCTCATCAAACATAGATTCTCTACTTCAATTATCGATTTAAAAACTCTTTGTGCCATTTCAAGCGGATCAGGACGATATTCTATGTTTATGTGGCTTAAATCAATTGATTTGATGTACACACCCGAATTGGTCCATAGCTCAGTCTAGAAAGTAAGAGAAAAAAGTATTTTGAAAATATGTAAATATATATGATAATGCTAGATTGTCTACCTATTTACAAAAAAAAATTATATACATGTGCATATTCAACAAACTTTTTGAGATAAAGGTACATTCCATGTACCTGAAATTACATGAAATGAAATGTAGATTTTCCTCCAGCATCGATAGAATTTCTGTCGATAGAGATTACAAGGTCCTTGATTTATCGAGATATTTCAATGACTTGGAGCCGTTATATCAACCCCTAGGGGTGACGTTATTGAAACTTTTTCATTTTTATGGTCTGAGTGATAAGTGAGTCTGAACTAGTACGAAAACATAAATTTGTATCCAAAATTTTTCTGGAGAGTATGTATTTTCGGTAGGTATTTTCGTTCTCGTTTTCATTGATTAAATTCATGATAGTAATGTTTATTATAATTTGATATTGAAAATTCACTCAAATCATCAAAACACAACGTATAAGCTAACTCATAGTTATTTTTATTCATCATAATTAACTCTACTTTTTATTATATTTCAGATGTTGCATCTAAAGGATACTATAATAGTAAATATGAATTAAGATAACCGAAGTCGTTGGGTCGCCCAAAAGTTTAGGCCTCGTTGACCTGCGCGATAGAGTATGTAAAGTCATGCGTCTGCGACAAACTATTGACTGCGTACAGGCATCCTATACCGTCTTATCTTTGTACATATATGTGACCACTACAGTTCAATAGGGTGACTGACGATTGTGACAACGTTGCAATGCCATACACAGAGAAATTCGAATACACATACACTGCTTTCGACCAGCTGCTTTCTCGCAGTGTTATCGGTGTTTGCCCAGAGTCAAGCCCAGTCATATTTTTCCTGTCACCCTCTCCTTCCTACTTTATAAAAAAAACCTATCAGTGAATATTTTCCAATCCGATTTCAAACGTTTGCTTATTATTTACTCTACCATCTATTAGTTTTTTGTTAGACTTCTACTGTTGATAGTAGAGATATAATGATTTGTACGTGTTTTGTACGGGTCCCGCCTATGCTGTCAATATTACGCGCCTTATCTTCGTTTTTGAATTATTAGCGAACTTATGAGTGCAAAAATTTGGAATTTTGCAGGGAGCTAGAAATCATTAAAATTAAATGGCTGTCAAAATTTCACAACATTCGCAAGTATTTTATTTTACTCTGGTACTACCTCCATTATTCAACATTTTTCCGAGGGCATTTTTAAATTTAACGACTTTCAAAGAAGCACCAAATTTATTTTTATTTTTCCTTTCTTGCTTTTTTAATGTATAATTGGTAGAAAATTGAGTTTTTCAATTTACGACTTATTTTGTGTAAAATAAATATTTTAACGGTCAGCAAAACTTAATTTTGCTGACCTTTTTTCTTTGTTGAGAACGTTCCTTCATATTTTTTTTTATTTTTCTTCGAGGAATTTTTATTTTCAAAGTGCGTTGAAAATATGAATATCTTTAAAACTGTACAATTTAAAGGATTTTTGTAAGAATATTTTTTGTAGCTCTTAAAATTCTCTACAAAAAATGTTCTCATTAAAAATGACTAATCTCCAATATTATTGCGATAATAAATAAGCAATTAATAAAACAACAGTAGTCATTAAAGATGCAACATTTAAAGTACAATAAAACGTAGAGTTAATTATTATACATAACAATAACTATTAGTTAGCTTATACCTTGTGTTTTGAAGAGTTATAAATTTTCAGTAGCATATTACAATAAACATTAATATCATGAATTGAATCGAAAAAAAAAACAACGACAACGAAAATTCCTACTGGTTTTCCGAGGCTCAAATGAGTGCGATTGTCGACAATAGAAATTTCATCTCCATCGAATGTTTAAACGAATAGTCGCACGGAAAATCATAAACAGTGGAATCGTAAGGAATTTAAAATATTTAAGTTACGTAATAGGTGATTAACACGTCCGGTCAATATTTATGGAGATACAGGCAAAAAAGAGTGAAGATGTTTCCCGAAAAAAATTTTTTGCGACAGAAGATCGGGGATTTAATTGTTTATAAAAAAAGTCTCCACATATTTTATTGTCAGATTCGCGATTACCGAGATAATAGCGTTTTTCTCTGTTAGATGTACTGAGAAAGAAAAGGACATCTTACTTCCCCTCTTTCGCCGCGCTGGCAGTCAGCTCTCCCTCCACTCACCGTCTCACGGTCACGTGATCTGACGCAAGTCTACCTTTTATTACCCATATCCCAAAAGATATGTTAAAGTGCACACTATCCCTAAAGAAGTATTCACTTCAAAAATTTTATCACCTACTGGTCACCAGGGTGTTTTTTCATTTCATAATGACAAAAAAAGAATATATTGATAACACTCCTCTTGACGTTGTGACCAGAGTTACATCATGGCTTTGGTCAAGTGCAGGGTATAAATGTAACCCTAAAATTTTAGAAAAATGTCGGCAATGAAAAGCGCCGAGTGATAACACTCCAAATTCAGACTCTTCTTCGGATGATTTGTTTGACTCTTCTTGGGACAGTTTTTCATAATTAATAATGTAAACTTCTGCCTATTGTAATACATTTATAATACATTTACATAACCTAGAATTTTCGGAAGAGTTAGATACGATGTTTCCTTTCGAAAATCTACGGTTTTGGCACCTGAATATGTCCTGGGTGTGCATTTACATATAGTTTGATTAGCCTACGGAGCTCGTTTTCTAAGAAGAAGTTGCCTCTCTACACCCAGATAGAGCGTACAGACACTGTCGAGCTTGTTTTTCCTGTTGACGTTGTCCCCTTATACCTTGGGATTACCTAGATATAGCCAGGATGACGGGGTAAACTTGAATGTATTAAACATACCCTATGGAGCTCGTTTTCCTTAAGGAAGTTGTCCCTTTACACCTGAACACTGGCTGTTTGAACGCGGGGGACGGAGGGATATGGTAACGAAGTCGATATTTCCCTAGACTTTTCGAATTTCAATCTATTTCACCGAGCTGCCGCATTGCCTAGTGGCAATGCGGCAGCACTACTACACGAGACTGCGAGCCGTAATTGGCACAGCCTTACAATTGGCACAGCCGTACAATTGGACAGCCGTACAATTGGCACAGCCGTACAATTGGCACAGCCGTACAATTGGCACAGCCGTACATATGACACCCCATCGTAACTAAATTAACAAGCGAATGATTGTTTATTGTCGATCATCACGCCGTTATTAATTCACTCTTATAGTCAATTATATAGACGTCTCTTTACAAGTGTAGTTTTTTTGTTTGGTTATATTCGAATCAGGATGCCGTATGGCTAACACAAAGGTACAAGTCAAAAAATCTAAGCCTGGCCGCCGACGACTAGTTCATTTGAATGAATTGTTAGAGGTTTTATAGCAATATATTATTATTTTACCCGCTGATCGCGCATCTCTACCGGGACGAATGCAAGCCATTTTGAAAACTATTTGTGATGAATATTTCCGAGGTAGGCACAAAATCTGGCCCGAGAATGTAACGAAAATCGAAACAACATTCGGTCGCTGTTACATCCTGAAGTCAATCAGCAAGATAACAGCATTGTGAACAGCACCATCGACGCCTCAAGATTATCTGCCAACGATTCTTCACACCTCACTACTGTCGGCCTCACTAGCGTGGGAAGCGCCATTAGATAATCATGTAAGATATGGATCAGAAATGGATCATTGTTTTTAGTCCCGATTTCCGAGGAATTATACTCATCGCTATGAGAACCAGATAAGGTCAAATACGACAAAGCGTATCGTGTACTGCAGCGTTGGGGATGGACAAATATGATAGCCGACAAATTTCTTAAAGTATGTGACTCTTGTTGCGCGTATAGTCTCAAAAACGCAAAGCTTTATGATGACTCAGCAAGCGTACATCATATTGTGATCCGTAGAGCTTGCTCGAGTAAAAGATGTGGAAATAATTCTTTGGATTCGTCGAATTCGAACCAGAGATATTCCCATTTTTCCTGCGAGTCTAAACGAGAGATACATCGGTTGACTTTGACCATGAGGATAAGAGACGCCCTGTACGGAAAGATAAACGGCTAAAAATCGGTGAGGAGGCTGCTTTAATTGGTCCGAGTAACTGGCTGAAGCAGTAGGTTGATACTTCTACGCGGGTGCCACCCAATCTCCCGAGAATAGATGTCATCCAGTAGTGTTGTAAGTAGTATAAATTGAAAACTGTCGGACTTTTCAAACAAGACGGAAATGATGTTTACGAGAGCATTGTCAGAATGAGACAGCACCCACAATATCGGGACTTTATTCAAGATTTGAAGAGCGAGAGGTTTTATATTTTTTATGGCAGTGTGTCCCAGCTGCACGCATATGAAAAATATTGCCATATTATGGAAATTAAAAAAAAAATTGGCACAGCCGTACAATTGGCACAGCCGTACAATTGGCACAGCCGTACATATGACACCCCATCGTAACTAAATTAACAAGCGAATGATTGTTTATTGTCGATCATCACGCCGTTATTAATTCACTCTTATAGTCAATTATATAGACGTCTCTTTACAAGTGTAGTTTTTTTGTTTGGTTATATTCGAATCAGGATGCCGTATGGCTAACACAAAGGTACAAGTCAAAAAATCTAAGCCTGGCCGCCGACGACTAGTTCATTTGAATGAATTGTTAGAGGTTTTATAGCAATATATTATTATTTTACCCGCTGATCGCGCATCTCTACCGGGACGAATGCAAGCCATTTTGAAAACTATTTGTGATGAATATTTCCGAGGTAGGCACAAAATCTGGCCCGAGAATGTAACGAAAATCGAAACAACATTCGGTCGCTGTTACATCCTGAAGTCAATCAGCAAGATAACAGCATTGTGAACAGCACCATCGACGCCTCAAGATTATCTGCCAACGATTCTTCACACCTCACTACTGTCGGCCTCACTAGCGTGGGAAGCGCCATTAGATAATCATGTAAGATATGGATCAGAAATGGATCATTGTTTTTAGTCCCGATTTCCGAGGAATTATACTCATCGCTATGAGAACCAGATAAGGTCAAATACGACAAAGCGTATCGTGTACTGCAGCGTTGGGGATGGACAAATATGATAGCCGACAAATTTCTTAAAGTATGTGACTCTTGTTGCGCGTATAGTCTCAAAAACGCAAAGCTTTATGATGACTCAGCAAGCGTACATCATATTGTGATCCGTAGAGCTTGCTCGAGTAAAAGATGTGGAAATAATTCTTTGGATTCGTCGAATTCGAACCAGAGATATTCCCATTTTTCCTGCGAGTCTAAACGAGAGATACATCGGTTGACTTTGACCATGAGGATAAGAGACGCCCTGTACGGAAAGATAAACGGCTAAAAATCGGTGAGGAGGCTGCTTTAATTGGTCCGAGTAACTGGCTGAAGCAGTAGGTTGATACTTCTACGCGGGTGCCACCCAATCTCCCGAGAATAGATGTCATCCAGTAGTGTTGTAAGTAGTATAAATTGAAAACTGTCGGACTTTTCAAACAAGACGGAAATGATGTTTACGAGAGCATTGTCAGAATGAGACAGCACCCACAATATCGGGACTTTATTCAAGATTTGAAGAGCGAGAGGTTTTATATTTTTTATGGCAGTGTGTCCCAGCTGCACGCATATGAAAAATATTGCCATATTATGGAAATTAAAAAAAAGTCCAACATTTCAATCGATGGCACTGGCAGCGTGTGCACGAACATAATTTAGGATACTGGCAAAAAGACAGGCCATATAATGTTGTATGTAATTGTAATCAATCATGATCAGTACACCTTGTCGATTTATCAACTATTGTCTGACAACCGGTGCACCGTCATGCTGGAGTTTTGGCTGGAATCTTGGCTTAAATTGGGTGCTCCAAAGCCAGATGAAGTCACATCAGATTGCTCTAGAGTATTATTAAATGCTCTGTTTCTGAGTTTTAATGAACAAAATATCAAAACCTACGTCGACACGCTCTATTTACAAGCCAGCAATCACCCTGCGGCATGGTTCCGACCTCGCATTGACACGTACATAAGATTGGACGTTGCGCATTTCATCTGCATGATTTGTCGATGGAAATCCACGACTAATGTCATTAATCCAACAGTCAGAAAATTTTATCTCTTCTGTGTGGCCATTTCAATTGCTGCAGAAGACTTGAAGACCTGGGAAAAATTTTTTTTTTATTTTTGTATTTTGACGTTGAATCTACATCAAGATACATTGATCAAAGTCAACAATTCAAAACCAATTTCTATTGTAGGCGCCAGGAACAAACTAGAAAAGCTCATACGAAATCATTCTTATACATTTCTCGACAATGAAGATTTAATAACGAAAGTAAACTCTTCAAGTGACGACAGCAACCATGATGGTGACAATTATGATAGAAAAAAACAAGGAAAAAAAACAAACGGTAGATGATGCGTTCTATGAGACATTCGGAAATAGTATATCGGGTTCAATTGTATTATTGGTCATTAACAAAATTCAAGAAGATGCACGAGCAGTTGATCTGCTAGGAACAAATCCAAACGCTTACTACAATAATAACCCGTGCAGAAATCGAATCCGGGATCTAATCGGGACCAAAAAAGACGCCCTAATTGATGCTAGGGCCCCGATATGCATGCATTGCATGGGCCTTGAAAGTTTTGTAACGCTGCATTTAAAAGGCCCTTTCCAGGATTTACCATTTAGCCCCTTTTTCCTGCTCTAGTTACCCCCTTAGAACAGAGTAAGGAATAGATAGTCCAAAACAAATATTTGGCCCATTTTTTCTTGCCTTAGTTACTCCCTTAGAACATAATAAGGAACAAATAGTCCAAGACAAATACGGCTGTGATGCGGCGCATCCATAAGGCCCTATCTTGGACGTCATATTTGGCCCTTTTCTCTGAACTTAATTACCCTCTTAGAACATAGTACGGACATAGTGCGGAATAGATGGTGCAACGTATATACGGCTGTGGTAAGGAAATCATAGAAAGGAATAAATTTTAACTCTGTTATCAAATCCTTAAAAGGAGTTTGGGATACTTCCTCATATGCCTGTTAGAATGTGAAAATTTTAGGCCCCGCACTCAAAACCAGAATAAAACCTAATGCAGAAATCTGGCGAAGATATCAATGCCCTTATAGTAAAAAAAAATCCAAAATTTTTTTAATTTAAAAAAAAATCAATTTTAGAGAAAAAAAATTTTTTCCAACTTTCAGAAAAAAAATTCAGAATTTTTGGTATAAAAAAACTTTTAAAAGTTATCAAAAAAATGCGAAAAAAAATTGATTACATTTTTTTAAGTAAAAAAAAATTGATTAAAAAAAAATTACGGGTAGCACTCCGGGAGTGCCAGTAGAAGTGAAAACTTAAACAGTAACGTTGTGCATTTTCGAAGATTTTGGAATGGTTAGGGAATTTTTTCGGACGAATTGATTTATTTATCAGTATAAAGGTACAAATTCATGCGAGCGAAATTCACCGAGCGAAATTCGTGTTCTAGTGACTTTCTATACTGTTGTCGCAGAAATCCTTGGAAAAAGCCCCAAAAGGAGCGATATTCATCGATTTAGAATAAAACTGAAATCGTTTCAGCTTTTTTCAATGTAGCTTAAACTGCCTCGTAGTTCAAAAAAGCAAAGTGGAAAAATGAACAAATAACTGTTTTTAAAAATAAATTATTTACTCGCTGTATTTAAAAGCAACTACCACTCCGAAAAGATATCTTTGACTATCTGTATAGCAAATAAAATTCGCAACTGTTTTTAAAAATAAATTATTTACTCGCTGTATTTAAAAGCAACTACCACTCCGAAAAGATATCTTTGACTATCTGTATAGCAAATAAAATTCGCAATAAAATAAATTTTCAATTTTACAAATCAGTTTTCTAGGTTATGTTCACCGTTTATCGCTCGAACAGAATATCGCTAGCGATATTATATCTGCGTAAACGGTATATAAAAAGTTACTAGGGCCCGAATTTCGCTCGCATGAATTGGGGGCTTAAAAGTGTGATCATTTATTGTTAAATACAATATTTATCCATTGTTCTTGCACACTCGCGCAAGCGCATTTCGCTCGCATGAATTGGGGGCTTAAAAGTGTGATCATTTATTGTTAAATACAATATTTATCCATTGTTCTTGCACACTCGCGCAAGCGCCCTGCACCACTCGAACAAAACAGCTAGACAAAACAGCTAGATGTATTATTGTTAAATACAATATTTATCCATTGTTCTTGCACACTCGCGCAAGCGCCCTGCACCACTCGAACAAAACAGCTAGACAAAACAGCTAGATGTTCGCCGCGCGATAGAAAGAGAGGGTATTTCACTTTCTCTCTGGCGCCCCTCCAGCGGTCATCTCTCCCACCACTGTCCGTCTTACGCTTTTTCGATCAGCATTCCTGATCAATTTCACTTTCTCTCTGGCGCCCCTCCAGCGGTCATCTCTCCCACCACTGTCCGTCTTACGCTTTTTCGATCAGCATTCCTGATCTGACGCAAGTTTGGCTGTTTTTCCCCCATCTGTGGAAAGTGCACAACGTCCCTAAAGAAGTTTTCACTTCAACTTTTTCGATCAGCATTCCTGATCTGACGCAAGTTTGGCTGTTTTTCCCCCATCTGTGGAAAGTGCACAACGTCCCTAAAGAAGTTTTCACTTCAAAAATTTCCTTTTAAATATTTAAATAAATACATAAATAAAATCTCAATTTTATTAGGCATAAACAAAAATTTCCTTTTAAATATTTAAATAAATACATAAATAAAATCTCAATTTTATTAGGCATAAATAAAAAGCCCTTTAATTCAAAATCCATTGATTAATTACCAGTGTCTTTTTATTTTCAGTACTATTTTAAGTATTGAAATTATCGAACAGCGATGAAAATTCAAAATAGGAAACTGAACATGAACATAATGATACTATAGTTGTCGATATTTTGAAATTCACGTACATTTTTTTATGAAGCGAACAATTAAATGCGTTTTTAAATTGGAAATTGTCTTAGATATGATTTTTAAGCATTGTGAATCTAGGCTTTTTTTACTCATTATTATCTTTAGGATTGTCAACCACGGCATCTTCAGTAGCGCCCTTAGCTTGACGATCCTTCCTATGGCCGTCCCAGTCTTTAGCGTTGTTTAAGATGGCACCAAACGTCTTGGTAAACTGGTTTTTCAGTCACAGTCTTACCATCTTGCCCTTGATTCTCAGCGCAAACTAATTCTGGAACAAAAATTAATTCAATTATTACAAATTATGTTTGAACTTGACACAATATAAGCATACAATATAGTTTTGTCTTTACCAAATAGTATTGCGGTCAAACGTAAATCCTTAATCACGAACTTGTCTTTGGTTTTACGGACTGCTGTCAATTTTAGTGCTAATTGGCGTTGTATTATTCTTTTTAAAACCGTCACCATTGTTGTTGCCATATCCTTATCCACCAAATGAAGCAATGCTAACTTCTGTAAGAAATGTAGGAATAGCCGTTAAGTACGGATCTGAGCCTTACAATTGCCGTGAATAAGGTTAAACTTACGAAATCATTTAACAGTTGCTCATCGTTCGCCAGTTGTTCGTCGAATGCTGTCAAGGCCTCTACATTTTCCAGCTTGAAAACAACGTTGTGTTTTTCCATGAATTTTTGGATATTCATATCGTCAACACGAACGTTCAATGCACTCACAATAGCGCGACGAAGCTGTGGAATTTGGTCTCCTTGCATTTGCACTTCCACACTCAGTGCTTTAATGGCCTTGAGCAGTACTAAATCTATAACAAACAACCATAATTTCAGTATTCTCATCTTTAGATAAAAATTCAACTTTGAAAAAATATCTCTCGGTGTCAAAGCTGCCTCGCCAGTATTATTGGGCTGAACTGGTCCGTCCTTCGGTAATTCTGGATCTTTTTGTTTGCGCGAGGTGCAGGCTGATTCAGCGTTGGATATATTCTTTACTTTGATACCCGGTGCAACTGATGATTGAGGAGCATTAGGTCTCGGTAATACTGTGGTATCGATACCACGAGGCTCAATAAATTCATCATTTCCCACTTCTGCTGAGTCCAAGATGTCAGCATTGCTTTGTTGCTTTCGAGAATTACCAGTAATTTTAGAGTTGGAACTTTTCCCTTTTTTTGGGTATTTTTTTGGTGGTGAATCTGCAAAAAATATTTATCAAATTGCAAATAATATAGAGAAAAAAAATAAAAAAACAAATAAAGAAAAATAAAACAAAAAATTTTTTATGATCAAGTCGGATTTTACCTTTTTCAAAGGAAGAATCCTCCCTCTCCGCCTCCGAGGAGTCATCGCCCGACTCGTACAGAATATTATTTATGCTTAGACTACGTCCATGCACGTCGTCTCTAAAACTCTTCTCGACCTGGGCTGATTTCGCTGCCGCGTGGTCTTCACCGCTAGTTGAAAATGCGTAGGCGCTGTCGCTCTTTAAAAAGGTAGCCACTTTATCTTCAGCCTCATTAAATGTATCTATGCAATGTGATATACAAAATGAATATTGAAATCAAGTCAATTGAAAAGTAATTTTTAAAATCGGAAAATTAACTTGTGTGAATAAGAATAAACACAAAAAATGATTTTAAAAAAATTGGACAAAATAAAAATGGAGAATATGAAATTAAAAATTAAATTGAAATAACTGAAAACTAATTGATATTTGAAAGAAATTAGAGTTGAAAAAAATCCGAATTGAAAAAATATCACAATTGAACTGGAGATAACACGCAACAAAATCTCGGCGACAACGGACTGCGCGCGGTGAGGAGGGAAGGGCGTCGCAGTGCCTTCAACTGTTTGTTGTCTACGCCGTCAAATTTTTTTACCAAATAGTGTAAAACTAAAGTCGAGTAAAGTCGGAAAAAATTTTAAATGAAAAAATATCTGAATTGAAATAAATGATAAGGTACATAAGATGAAAATACCTGCATCTCGGCGCACTGTTTCAGGATACGCTGTCCAAGTTTTCGGTGCGTCTGCACTTGTGGCGATGAGTTCCCTCAATTCCGCCTCTCTTTTATCATCATACGGAGGTTTCATGAATTTACAATACAATGTGT
Source organism: Macrocentrus cingulum (assembly GCA_002156465.1). NCBI lineage: Eukaryota > Metazoa > Arthropoda > Insecta > Hymenoptera > Braconidae > Macrocentrus > Macrocentrus cingulum. The sequence goes on from MVJL01004550.1 coordinate 16,821, forward strand.
AGGTTTTTTCATCAAACTTCAACCATCGAGATGGAACAGCGTAAACAGAGATTGTTTTTTTGTATTTCTCCTTTATGAACTCAACAATCATATAGTCTTTGCGTCCAGACGCCACTGAAAAAATGAATTAAAATTAAACCCAAGTTATTCTACAATAATATCTAGTAAATTCCGATCCTGGCTTGGATCCAGCTTGAAAACAACGTTGTGTTTTTCCATGAATTTTTGGATATTCATATCGTCAACACGAACGTTCAATGCACTCACAATAGCGCGACGAAGCTGTGGAATTTGGTCTCCTTGCATTTGCACTTCCACACTCAGTGCTTTAATGGCCTTGAGCAGTACTAAATCTATAACAAACAACCATAATTTCAGTATTCTCATCTTTAGATAAAAATTCAACTTTGAAAAAATATCTCTCGGTGTCAAAGCTGCCTCGCCAGTATTATTGGGCTGAACTGGTCCGTCCTTCGGTAATTCTGGATCTTTTTGTTTGCGCGAGGTGCAGGCTGATTCAGCGTTGGATATATTCTTTACTTTGATACCCGGTGCAACTGATGATTGAGGAGCATTAGGTCTCGGTAATACTGTGGTATCGATACCACGAGGCTCAATAAATTCATCATTTCCCACTTCTGCTGAGTCCAAGATGTCAGCATTGCTTTGTTGCTTTCGAGAATTACCAGTAATTTTAGAGTTGGAACTTTTCCCTTTTTTTGGGTATTTTTTTGGTGGTGAATCTGCAAAAAATATTTATCAAATTGCAAATAATATAGAGAAAAAAAATAAAAAAACAAATAAAGAAAAATAAAACAAAAAATTTTTTATGATCAAGTCGGATTTTACCTTTTTCAAAGGAAGAATCCTCCCTCTCCGCCTCCGAGGAGTCATCGCCCGACTCGTACAGAATATTATTTATGCTTAGACTACGTCCATGCACGTCGTCTCTAAAACTCTTCTCGACCTGGGCTGATTTCGCTGCCGCGTGGTCTTCACCGCTAGTTGAAAATGCGTAGGCGCTGTCGCTCTTTAAAAAGGTAGCCACTTTATCTTCAGCCTCATTAAATGTATCTATGCAATGTGATATACAAAATGAATATTGAAATCAAGTCAATTGAAAAGTAATTTTTAAAATCGGAAAATTAACTTGTGTGAATAAGAATAAACACAAAAAATGATTTTAAAAAAATTGGACAAAATAAAAATGGAGAATATGAAATTAAAAATTAAATTGAAATAACTGAAAACTAATTGATATTTGAAAGAAATTAGAGTTGAAAAAAATCCGAATTGAAAAAATATCACAATTGAACTGGAGATAACACGCAACAAAATCTCGGCGACAACGGACTGCGCGCGGTGAGGAGGGAAGGGCGTCGCAGTGCCTTCAACTGTTTGTTGTCTACGCCGTCAAATTTTTTTACCAAATAGTGTAAAACTAAAGTCGAGTAAAGTCGGAAAAAATTTTAAATGAAAAAATATCTGAATTGAAATAAATGATAAGGTACATAAGATGAAAATACCTGCATCTCGGCGCACTGTTTCAGGATACGCTGTCCAAGTTTTCGGTGCGTCTGCACTTGTGGCGATGAGTTCCCTCAATTCCGCCTCTCTTTTATCATCATACGGAGGTTTCATGAATTTACAATACAATGTGTAGGTTTTTTCATCAAACTTCAACCATCGAGATGGAACAGCGTAAACAGAGATTGTTTTTTTGTATTTCTCCTTTATGAACTCAACAATCATATAGTCTTTGCGTCCAGACGCCACTGAAAAAATGAATTAAAATTAAACCCAAGTTATTCTACAATAATATCTAGTAAATTCCGATCCTGGCTTGGAATTTTCTACGTATTTATGTGTACTAAAAAAAATGTAAGTTTGTTAAAACGCAAGATTAAAAAAAAAAAATTAGTTTTTAATTTTTTTTGAATTGTTCCACTATTTCTAAAAATCCAAAAAAATTCGTGAGTATAGAGGAGTATAAAAGACATTTTCTGACGAATTTTGGTGAGTGACATATTTCAAAAAGGCTGAAAAAAAAAATAATAATTTTCTTTTCTCTGTTAAAAATCGGTTTTCTATGTGAGAATCATGATCATATGATTTTTTCATGTATTGGACTCGTAAGAATCCGGAAAAAATCATCATCGATCAATTCCGAATTTTACTATAAAAATAAAAATAATTTTGAAAAAACAGGTTTTTTTGAAATTCTCGAATACCGTTTGAGTTAAAGAGCTAAAAATTGGTGTGAATTATTTTCATTCGATACCAAATCGACCCCCTAAGTAAGAGTCAAAAAAGCCATGGGGGCAGAATTCCCATATTAATCCGGCTATGCTCTTTAAGACCTCAAACCGACATTTTTTTGTGTTACTTATAATTGTATCATTGTTCGTTTATGTATAATTTTATTTACAACCGCCTACAAGCGTTGACTGCAATAACTGCAATCGTACAGATGAATACAGCTGGCAAAAGCCACGTGCCTCGTGGTCACAATCGACAGCAGTGGAAAAATAAATAGGCAAAGTGGCGGTGAAACCTTATTTGTTTGTCAAAAATTTCTGTCTTTTCACGATAGTAGTACTGGGTTGAATACGGTTAATGTATATAATGCACTCTTACAATTGGTACTTTTTGCGGATCAGTTACATAAATTTTATTTGATTGAAAATAATTCACCAAAAGTTATGATTCGAATTGTTGTGCTCGTACTTGCGACGGAATATTTTATTTCACTGTAAGGGCTTATGTTTATCCGGTTACGATTATCTGAGGCACAGTAAAATGCAACTGGAGATACCACACAATGAAATCTTGGCAACAACGAACAGCGCGCGGTGAAGAGGGAATAATGGCGTCGCGGCGCCTTCAACTGTCTCTTGTCTACGCCTTCAAATTTTTTACCAAATAATAAAACTAAAATCGAATACTCTTTTCAACCATCGCAAATATTTGATTTTTACTGTGTAAGAACTTTAGTATCTGTAGAAAACACTTCACTGGCGGATTCAATACCGTGCTTAATATAGACACGTGTCTAAACGAACAATTATATTGCTGGCGATTATAATAATTTATTTATTAAAAAGTAGAACAAATGATTTTAATCATCAATTACATGCGGAATATTCCCACGTTGTTTGTCAGTTGAGATCTTAGAAAAATCGCATCCGTCTTTAATGCGTAGAAAAATACGACTGAATGCCACGCGCCCGAATTTCACTAGAGATAAACGGCAACGTAGGGTGAGGCGAGAGAAGAGACAAACTGCGTTGGCGTTGCAACATTAACCCTAAAACCAGAAAGGCTCATGCTGCGTGTATTGTGTGACTTTTTCTCAACAAATGACCGTTTATCCATGATATAGACTTAAAAAAAAACACACGATTTTTTGTGCTATCCATATAATGCAAGTGATATTGAGTGCTATTATCGTTGCCATTGTTATATAGTGCGTGTTGTTATGAATGATCACACTTACCTTCAACGAGATTCGCGAGTGTTGACAAAGTTCCCTATCATCACACGCTTGATGCCATTGTTATATAGTGCGTGTTGTTATGAATGATCACACTTACCTTCAACGAGATTCGCGAGTGTTGACAAAGTTCCCTATCATCACACGCTTGAAAAAATTACCACTTTTTGATTGCAACACCAGGCACGGCATTATGCCAAAATTTTTCACTGTGGATAATTGACTGTCTTTGACATTCGTGATAACCTTAAAATGTGCGTCGAGTGCGTGTACAAAAACACCGTGCCTCAAAAAAAGCATACCTGAATCACTGTGGATAATTGACTGTCTTTGACATTCGTGATAACCTTAAAATGTGCGTCGAGTGCGTGTACAAAAACACCGTGCCTCAAAAAAAGCATACCTGAGCAAATTAGACGAAGTAAAGAAAACTCTCGATGAATCATCAATAATTCAAGATGCAGTGGTCAACGATGATATCATGGATTGGTCTAATGACAGTTGTAATTACCCTTGATTCAGTTTAATAAATAGAATTTGAGTCTAATTAATGAACTGAAATATTTTTTTTTTATTTTTCACTGCATTGGCGGAAAATTGAAAAAATAAAACCGCCAATAATTTATTTTATTTTTCATCGCAGTTCTAATTCTATGTATGGTACTTTCGGTTCCAGAAAACTAATATAAATTTTTTCAGGTGCAGTCTTTTAAATGAATCGATGAAGTCGATTGAGATTGATGGCACAATTACAACTGTCGTGAATACAAGTACAAGGAGTGAAGGGAATAATGTTCGGTCAGACCTGCTAGCAAGTATCTATCAATGTCAAGAGGCCCAAAAACCTGATATCACTACTCAATTAAAGATATGGGCTGTTGAGTGTGATATCCAGCCAAATCATCTGGACAAGTTATTGGTCATTTTACGTCATAACGTTTTGCCTAATCTTCCAAAAACATCAAAAACATTTCTATCGACTGGGAGCGCGCAGTGTAACATTCAAAACATGGCGGATGTTGATGTGAACCATCCTAAAGGATTTTTTGTGTACTTTGGTATAAAAAAAGCTCTTGAGCGTGTCGTGAATACTAGTTTGCATGAGGGAACTGTCCAACTTTTGATTAATATTGATGCAATGCCATTAAGTGCGTCTGGAACCCAGTCGTTCTGGCCAATTTTGTGCAAAGTTTTCAATGATAAAGACGTCTATAAACCTTTCACAGTCGCCATTTATTTTGGCAAGAGTAAAGCCAAGTCGCTTGAAAAATATCTCGAATCATTCATCGCGGAACTAAATGAATTATTAAAGACTGGAATTACTGTGGATGGGCAAAATTTCGAGATTATTTTAATGGCTTTCATTGCCGACACGCCGGCGCATGCTTATTTGAAGCGTATTAAAGGGCATGGCGGATACAATTCCTGCGAACGATGCACTATCCCTGGAGAAACAGTAAAGACTCGTCATGGCTCGGAATTAATTTATTCGGGAATTGATTACTTTGTGGGAAAATAAGGTCCACAAGGAGTAACTGTATTATTTTAACACTAAATATTTAGTTTATTAAACAATTACAGATCGATGCTTAATCTCATCGACGGATGTTCTAAGGTAACGAACGAGTCGAATGCCATACGGCGGAGATGTATCAGAACACTTACTTATTAAATTGGGCGGGGCTGCATGGAAGCACCGGGCGACTAAGGTAACGAACGAGTCGAATGCCATACGGCGGAGATGTATCAGAACACTTACTTATTAAATTGGGCGGGGCTGCATGGAAGCACCGGGCGACTTATGCAAAGGCGGATCACCACTGTACTCCCCCCCAAGTAACGTAGTTACGATTTAAATATGAAATCGAGAAAAAAGGATACAATTATTCTGAGTCGTTTGTGTTGATTTGTACTCTCTTTTTGGGCCCCTGGTAGGTGCGTAGACCAATTTAAATATGAAATCGAGAAAAAAGGATACAATTATTCTGAGTCGTTTGTGTTGATTTGTACTCTCTTTTTGGGCCCCTGGTAGGTGCGTAGACCAGTCAGTGGGGGGGGGGG